>CAAKHC010018899.1:36643-54760 GCA_901007825.1 Macroramphosus scolopax
CATAGAGTCACACCATGGAACAACTTTTAACTGCTGACCTTAATATGATCTTTTAAGACTAATTGAAGGTGTGCCCCCCCCCCCCCCCATCAACCAAGGGCCTCAACCTTCTCACATTGATTAGGCTGTAATTAAGGCCTATTCGCCATGATTTATGTAATTAATATCTGCAACACTACGAAAAGGCTGAAACAAACGTTTCATAAAAATTAGGCAAGTTCAACCGTACTTACAGTATCATCAATAATCAACCATTTACAAGCTTTCAAAACGAAAGTAATTCAAATGGATTATTCATTTACACTACAGGAAATAACGACATAATTTGACTGACACCACTCCTCATAATGTTTATGAGAATGCCAGGACTACAACAAGGCTAGGCAGTGCTTACTTCATCAGATGCAGAGCGAAGGCATTGCACAGCGGCTTGTTTCTTCATTTCCTCAAGACTCAGGTCAGTCCCTCCCTTCTTCTTACTCTTGCCCCATTTCTTCCCAGTTCCCTTCTCCCAGCCCAGAAAGATGTCATTTTCCTTTCAAAAAGAAACCAAGAAAAACAGAACAGTCACAAACTTGTCTTAAACATTAAAACATTGAAGATGAATTTAGAGATTACATGGATTATAAACTGTGAGTATACATGCACATTATTATAGAGACTTGTGAGAATAAAATCCCAATCATTAAATATAATGACAATTAAGTGGTGAAATGCTTTAAAAGAAAATTTGCCTCTTCTGGCATATGAATATCTTCCTTTCACAGGACCATTACATTCAGACACCAACTCTTGAAAAGTGCTCTCTAACCTCTACATTGACATACAAAACACAAACATTGATAGATGTTTACTTTTTGGGATTTGGCTTGACTACAAAAATTCTATATGGAAGTGAAACCCCACCTGGTCCTGCAGGTCATAGTCGTAACTGTCATGCAGGAGAAGGCTGAGGACATAGCGGGTGTATATCATGGCATCAATACCGCACTTCTCTAACTCCTGGCCAAGCCAGCTTTGTACTGGACCCAGTGACTGGAGCAGGGACATCTCTGAAGCAGGCAGGGGGCCCAAGAAGGGGTAGGGGCAAGAGAGGTTTTCAGGGGGAGCAGGACCGTCTGAATCGGTGCTCACTGGACGCATGAGACCTCAGGTGTTGGCCGTTCTCAGGTGGAGCAGCATTGTGATGGGTTGTTACTTTTGGGTGGTCGGTGGAGAAGGGTACGGAGGAAGTACGAGGCAGAACCTATCTGTAAGAGGGGGTAGTCACTCCAGCAGGACGCACGGAATGGGCTCTACATGAGGAGACATGTAGGAATTTTTGTTGTTGTTTTTTTTTTTTTATTGCTTTGAGCAAAAAGGGTGCTTTTACTCGTCAGGCATGGCTTATGCTGCTGATCAATCTCAGCTGCTGAGCAAAACACAAGAAGTGTTTGCGTCTCACTCTGAGGCGTCCATTTTGTGGCAACTTTTTACTTCACCAGCACCACCTGAAACAGAGTAAACAAAAATGCATCAATTTATATCACTATGTCTTGGCTTGCTCCCAATTGTAAAACTATTAAAGAGGTTATTCATTACTCCAGACCAAGAGTCAAACAAGCCTCCTTTCTAATTTAAAAATCTATGAAAGAATGACATTAACGTGTTAATTAATGTAAATTGTGTTTTCTATGAATAATAATAGAGGCACACGTGTTAAGAGGACCAATGTTGACATGAAGGATCCTTCCATCACAGATAACTAGTTAGTTTAGCTTTCCTCATCTCAAAGGATGTTTTCATTAGCTATATTACAATGATTGACAGATAAATATGCACAACCAACTATCAGGAAGAGGAAACACTTGCTGTCATGTGCAAGCTTTTTATATGCTAGCGTTGGATTAGGGAATCGACGTCGAGAGCAAATGGAGGCTGCACTGTTTTGATTGGTTAGCACGGTCATCACTCAATAGTTGCATATTGTGAGTTACCCGTTAGAAACGTCAAAAGAGGCAAGATAAGAAGCTTTACAGTAGTCAACCATAATGCCACAGCAGTCAACACCCTTGCACATAATGACATGGTTTCAATTCAGTGCATTTAGATGGATAACTGTTGAAAAGCGACATAAACTAGATCCATCGATAACTGCTAAATATGGCTGACCAGTGCCTACAACTCTGTGGTTCATGTAACGTTATGCACGATAGCCCCGGCGGCTAACTTAACGTTAGCTCTCGACTGCAATGTCCACACACAAACTTTATCATACAACACCATATTTAAACAATTTCTCTGACATGGAAAGGCAAACGAGCACTTGGTGCACTATTGACTGGCGAGTAATCTACTTTACCGGCGGTGTTTTTAAACTTTGTGCAAAATCGTCAAGGTTTACTCATATTACCTTAGATTGCTCGACCAACGAGTGCGACGATGAACCTTACAGGCAGGAACGATATTTGAGATTACCGTTAATTTTACCACTGTTGACATGTTCATAATGTTTTAACAATCGGCGAATTCAGAATCGTTGACAGCTTGTACTGACGTGTGGTATAAACGTCGATTAACGTTAGCTAGCGTCACTGTGCAGTCAAATGGCAAGGTTAGCTGGACCACCGACCTTTAACGTTAGCTAATAAGCTATACTAGCAAATCCAGCTAGCTGAAGAGAGAAGCTCGTCTCATGTAACGTTAATTGGACAGTTTATATTCATGTTCACGATGGTAAGAACATACCATGCAGTATAGAGCAGACCAGATACATTTCGGTTTAATGTTTATTAAGACAACCACGAAAGCTCCCTTTTCCCACGAAGACTGGTGATCGGAGGCTGTTTCGGTACGGGGACGCTAGAGCTCCGACGGATCTCCATGAAATAGTTAGCTAGCAAAGAGCAGCAGGCTAATGTTAGGCCAAGTTGTTACTTTGAGTAGGAAACATGGCAGACGAGATGTTCAAACATTAATACAATACGGCAGTGTTGTCCAATTCAAGTTAATATCAACGTTAGCCCTCATGTATCGTCACGTTTGTTGTTGTGACCGAGGGGGAGGAGGAGCAGCTGGTCCGGTCAGGCTACCAGAGGACTGTCAGACGTTTTCCCTTCAAAATGTGCGCCATATCGTCATACAGGGAAACAATATGGTGACTTAACGTGAAACACAAACAGTGAAAAAGACAGCAGTGCGTAAGTCTCAGCCGGTCGCGGGTTTACTTACCTGCCGTGGGCTGAAGTATAGAGGAGCTACGAAAGGGGAGCGGCTATCACTCTCCCGCTGCCGTTCCGAGCTCGAGCTCTGGAATCCGCAGCGGTAGCATCGCGTATCATGGACGCCGACAGAAATGGCGCTGTTTTCACTGCTATTGCTTCTTCGACAGCGTCAGGGAAACCGGCGACATTCCGGCTCAAGCGAGTGGAAGATCATTCCTTGATGACGTACAATACGTAGAACCACTATGTCCGCAGTGAAAAGCCAGTTTCATTCAGATAAGGACTCGTAATGCACCACCCTCCGCGTTCGTAACTAGGCAACAAGACGAACCTCCGCTGTCCTGTTCGTGTATTTTATATTCATCCGCTTGGGTATTGCATCAGAAACCCAACTAGAACTCATATCATCTATACCGAAACAATGTTTAATTGATGAATAAGAGATTAATAAGGGCAAACGCAGTGCTGCCAGCTAAATCTAAAAAACAAAAAATAACCAAAACTTTCATCTTTTTCAGAACATCAATATTGTCTATATCTTAAAATACTAAATACATTTTTTATTTCCTGAGTCTATACTATTTACTCTACAATCTATTCATAATGGTAATTTTAATACTGTTTTACGTGATTTCATAACTTAGCCTATATAAAAATGTAATAACGAAACTACAAAGGTCATAAAATCACTTTATGACTGACACTTTTCATTTTCACCTCCACATACAGAACTAGTAAAAATGTCTTCTGAAATGATTTTTGCAAAATGTCCTGATAGCGTAGTTATATTTTTGACAAAGCAAGCAATCTGGATTTGATTTTGCATTTTCTCTAAATTAAAGATTCCTGTTAGAAATATTTTAAAACTGGATTGGTATAATTCTGTACAAGTGCCATTTCCTGGAATCGGTAACAGAGGATAAGGCAGGGATTCTGCCACAATACATCTATTTGAAATGCTCCAGTTTCTACAACTGTGGTGTTACCATTATTGATTGCAGCTCTACTAGTCAAGAACTGTACAGTGAGGTCTTGCAGAAAAAGCCTGCTTGTCTGAGGCGCTAGCTTACCACTAAGCTTTATTGTTAGTCTTATTACTGTTAGGGAGTGGTGCCTATTGTCTTGACGAAGCACCTGCCCCATGTAGCGTCTATAGTTTGACACACTTCATCTGCCCTCTGATCCCAGAGGTTATGACCCATGAGATGTGATGAGTCAATACCAATCAACCAGCTGTTTGCCCTCCTTCCACCACTACACACTGACTCCTGCACTCAGTCCACTGCCTTCCTGTTGTGTTGCCAGAGGCTATTTTCATTAAGTGTATGTGTGTTTTGGCACTAATAGCACAAAAAAGGCCACGACAGGAGTGTATCGGAGGATCCGTGCACAAGACTGTTTGTATCTAAGAGTCTAGGTGTTTCAATACTTATATCTGTGGTATTATCAGGTCCCTAGGGGCTAGTTACAACAGTAGTATTCAGTTCTGCATTTGATCCATATCTGAATCGTTAGCATTGCAGCGAATAGCCAAACACTTAATTGACCCTCTGCAACACAAAGACCTCTTCAATGATGAAGTTTTGTGGCTTTTCAACATCAATGCACTGCACAAATACATTATCCTTTTCATGAAGTCATTTAGCCCGACATTGATATGAAACAATAAGCCGGAGTTATGACAATCATTTTTCTTTCTGTACTTAGTTCTGCCTCACCTACTATTTCTGTCTTTCCTCTAACTAATAAAATCTTACTGGAACATCAGAGCACATAGCATCATGCAACGACTTAACTTTCACTGAGTAACAACTCAATCTGCCCTGCTCTCCGCTCTGACAGCTTCCTCGTTTGCCCGTGTTAATTAAAAAGTCAATTTGGAGCAGATGGCACAGTTAAAAGATGCCCAATAATCCTCTCTAAGGAAGGGGTGGGCTGGGGTGGGAGGAGGTGAGAGGTCCCCGGGTGATTTCACGCCGCGCTTTTGAAGGCGTTATGTTTCCCACAAAGCTTTTATATTGGTTTCCTTTTTACTGCGGGTTCACAGCGGTGTGTGAGGTGAGGCTGGTTTATCACGTGCAGTGTAAATCAATGAGGTAAATCCTTTATTAGTCACAGGTCACGAGCAAGATAACACATCTGACATGCGGCGTATTGAACACGAAGCTCATATTTACATACTGTCAATGAAGATACTGTCAGATTAAGACAATTTACTTTATTTCTCAGGCATTGTTTCACAGACGTTGGTGTTGTTCTGTGCTATTTGAGTGCACTTATAGTAGTAGTAAGGGCCAGAGCTTCAATCAAACTGCATGACATGAACCAAAAACTACATTTTTTTTTCAAACAAATGATTCAGGATTCCAGAAATATTCAGATGACCTGGGGCCAACTTGTTCCTTACTCGTGCACAATTCTAACGGAATGGAATCAGTTCAAGTTCCAGGATTGGGTTTGGCACCAACTTTGCATTAATCCGCCTCAACTTTGTGCCAAATCCTCCCCAAAATTCTCAGAAACAACTTGCGAACTAGACTTTTTCTAAAGCAAAACACTTAAGGATTTTGTGAGATAGTAAAGACTTCCACAACTATTGGTTGTGGGGAAATATTTAGGTATAATCTGTGCATAGGATCAGTGGAGAATCATGACTGTAGATTGATAACCTTGCTGTTGTGCTAACTGGTGGGCTAGTTGAAATTATGCTAACTTGTCTAATAAATTTAATAATCTTAATAATCTTCACAAATAACCTAATTTTATGAAATTTCAAATACATATAATCTACACTTTTAATTCTAAAAATGATCACAATGATCGTCAGTTATTGTTCATCAGAGACTGATGTCTCGTTAAAACTAGTTTGTGTGGTGCAACCGGTTTTAATTCATTGAGGAGTTAATGTCCACATACATACAGATTAACTTGGAAAGATGAAGTTAAGGTGATGTCATCATCAAACCGGTTTTTGATCAAGTTATTACGACCATATTCCATGTTACCTGCCCTCTTTATCACTTGAGCAAAAGGGTTCATCAGTTAGCATGTTATTTTATTTCTGTTGGTTCAGTGATTTAACACCTGGCCATTGGTTGGTATTTAGTCACCGACCTAACTATGTCCTTTTATGCGTAGTCTTAAACTGTGTTTCTTTCTTATTTAAATCTAATATTTTTCACAAAACAAGCAGAATAAATGTCCAGATTCCTGTCATTGCCATGACATGTGACATTGTTTTCTTTGTGGTGAAACATTTGATGACCATTAAAGATCAGGAGCCCGAAACATTCAGTTTTATAACCAGTCAAGCTGCCTAATATATGAATTGAACAGATCTGACTGAATCAGATTTATCTAAACGTTCCTGTTTCTTTTTGAGAGAGTGTATTTCTGTATCAAACATTAATCACGTTATCCACACCATCATCTGACTTCAGTTTTTAAACTAATCATGACTGTGACCAGTATCTACAGGGTCACATGTCAGAAATCAGTATGGGAAGACACACATGCATCACAGCACTAATGCCTTTAAAGAATTTAGAATCAGCAAAGAGACCAATCACACTTTGATGTATTTATCAAGAGACCAATCCGCATCTTTAGGGAAGAAACAAATCGCACCCAGCTGAAAGCCACATTTGGTTCCTCTTTCTGTTTACCACTATCTGCTCTCTGTCTACACTTTATGCATTGCTGAGAAGCATTTGTGTGCCTTCTCATATGCACACACCTGCTGCGACGTTTGATTCCCATGCTTACACTTGTGCAAAGTTTCCTCTGGGACCGTGCCTGTTTATCACAGCCCCCCTCAGGCCATTCAGGAAGATAATGAGAACATAGTGTAGAACAACTCTTGACATTCGTGCATGCAGTTTCCCTGCAGGGTGAAGAATCCTACACTTATTATAGTAATCATTGTGCTTCCATCAGAGGTAACCAGTCTGCACACTGAAACAAGACGGATGAGCAGGTGGAGTCATTAAAGTATAAAAATTGATGCATTTCCTGATTTTGTTGCCTTTTTTTAAACCTGCTATTCTTCAATTTGGCTCAACAGGATCTCATTCACCCATTTGTGGTCTTAATTTGTATACAACAATCCATCTGTGAGGCAAAATCAGCTTTCACCGTATTTTATAGCTTTATCTTTTATTTTCAAAAATAAATTATTTTTTAATAAAATATTTCTGGTTGAACATTTCTAATGATCGATTGTTTTATTTCATGTCCTTTATATGTCTCATGAGATGTCATTTGCTGCACACTGCATCAATATAACAGAACACACATCTTATAAAGGCAGAGGCTGCGTATATAAAGGTTCATATTGTGTGCACATTTCATTTTTTTGTGCACAAGAAAAATAAATAAAAGAATAATATTCCATATGACACAAGGTATTTTTAGAAATGTTTTATTTTGCACCTGTTGTATAAAGAGATGGTACATGTTGAGACTGCTTCTTACTTTGTTCCCATCTGTATGGTGTAGCAGCATTAGAGTTTATTCTACACACAGCAGCACCTACTGCAAGTCTCTGAGTCCCCTCTGTAGTCTGACAATTAATCAACCGACTACACTGATGTCAAAAGGTCGTCTTCAGCAGTAAATGTCTAATCTCCCTTGTGAGAAAACACATTTACATGTGGTCTGATGAAGTTGATTTCTCTGTAATTCAGTTACTTCAGCAAAGAGATCAATCAGTAGGTCAATCAATTCAGATCGATACATCTGATGGCTTTTAATCACACAAAGCGGCCAGTGATCTTAACTCCATCAGTGCATGAGGGTTGACAACTAACAAAATCCCATTTTGCATTGTAAAACAAGCCAATCAATAATGCTAATAAGCGTTTATTATCATTATTTGTGAGGTGGTGTTTGGCTGCTGAGGCAGCAGGATTGGTGCATGCTGTGTTTTTATATAATGATCTACACCCTTGAAAGTATTCAAGGATTACAAATATAGATTTTAAAACAAATCAGTTGAAAGCCTTTGCAGTGAATTCAAAAGGGAGCATTAAAAATGTCTACGGGTGCCAGTGGCTTTGGATGACCTCAGATATGTGCTGGTTGGTGGCGATGTAAGCCTGAGATAACTCTGACAGTGTGTAAATGCGTCTGCGCTGACGGACTTTGCAAAGGCTGCTGTAGATAAAGGAGGACAAAGTCTCTGTGTCACGAGTTCCGCTGTGTATGTGGACTGTTCACAAGACAGTTGCACAAACATTGCTAGTTTTAGTTACGTCACTGACAAAGGCCCCTAAAAGCAGGGAAATGTGGATTACATCACGTGGATACAGAGGGCCTGTTATCAGCACAACACAGGCATGCATGTGCCCTCTGCAAATAGCTTGGCCTCACAGCCCTCTATTAACCTGTCTGCTGTCTGCAGACGAGGGAAGATTCCCATGGTTGGTTCAACAGGTTTACTCAGTCAAACAGATCGCAGATTGGTTTGTTTCAGCCAACTGTGTTTGCACTCTTGACCAAAATCTATGAAAAAGACTGCAGACAGAATCCTGTAATGAGCAGAATTGAGATTTGAAACAAGATTTAAACAAACCAAAGTAGGAAAATATGTATTTGCTCAGTAGATTTGAAGGTATTCTCCAATATTAAAGGGTACATGTTTGTTTGCTTAAAAATAATTAAATTAGAACGATTAACCCACCTCACATGGCAACATTAGACTTGTCCAGTGACAGTTCAAACAGCCCAATTACAGTTAGCATTTAATTCTAGTCCACAAGTGGCCCAGTTGTTGAGGGCTTGGAGTTAGTTTGATTATTAGGGCAAACATGCATGTTGTCCTAATGGCTAGTGGCTCTACTGAAGTTGGTACCCTGTTACGTTTTGACAGGCTAAGGATATGGGATGCAAACATCTAACCCTACCTTGAAAGGGTAAACACTTTTGTCCTATACAACCCTATTGATCCAACCTCTGACCCTCTGGCTTCCACATTCATTTCTCCTGTGGACCATAACTGGTTTGTGGGCTGGGCTGTTGGCCGTCACTGGACCAGACAAGTGTTACAATGTGGGAGTTAACTTTACACCAACACTGAGAGCGGGCGGAAACAAATGAGTCATTTATTTCAGGTCTTAATATACTGCAATTATACACACTGAGATTCTCACACACTAATCATACCCAGATGAAACACACGATCTGTTGTACTGTGCAAGTAGCAAGCGGAAAACAGATGCAAATAATGCCCGCAGTCATTCTTCCTATCGATGGTAATGTTGGTGGCTGCTTGCCTTGATGACCACAAGGATGTCAACTTCATTACTTGCATCTCCGTGTAAATCATAAGGATTATCAAAACTGGGGAAACAAGGGACGGTGGGATCACAGGAAAGCTGGGAAAACGATCACGATAAAGTCTTTAACCAAAATGTAAAAGACAAACAATCCAATCAACGGCAGGCAGGAAGCAAAGTCCTCATTATACTGACACCGTCCAGGAAAGAAGGCATGAGTTCATATACTCCAGAAGTCATGCAGCAGGGAAAATAAATACTAGAAAATATGGACACTTGAAACATAGGAAACAAAAGGAGAAGCTAGTCACATCAACCACACAAGGGAAGACTGTAACACATCAACTGAGAAGAGAGCACACAGGAATATTCGTACAAAAAGGACGAATCATGAACAAGACACAGGTGAACCTTATTAGAGTGCAAAGGAATAACGTTGCAGGAAAATCAAACATGTAAGGGAAATAAAACTCACAACAACATGAAGGAAGAACTACAAAATAAAACAGGAAATATAAAAGGTCCAACCCAGAAACGCTGACAAAGATTACAGAGTTCATCCAGATCAAGTCTTCCAGTACGACACCAAAAGTGCTTTGAGAGACAGACTTTCAGTTTTTATTGTTCTTTAATTTGTCTATTTATATTTCGAAGGGAACAAATAATCTAGTAATGCCTTGGGTTTGATTATCAACATTTTAAATTAGCTACAACCTATTGAAAGTAAGTATCTCAACTCGGAGCTAATCACTAACAAACCTGCTTATAGGTCAAAGGTGACAGTGCTCACACCAGCATCTGAGGGCTAATTCTCGCCTTGTTCTCCTCACTATCAGTTTTACAGCTCTTCAGTCATGTTGCTGAAGGCAGCCAAACAAGTCACGTACATCCGTTGAAAAAGACGTCTGCTGGTGGAGGGACTGTCGCCATAGGCGGGCTCATAAGTCTGTATTTAGCATTAGACAGGATTGACGACCTTCGAATCAGATGCCAGCAATCAGTTTGACACAAATGGCCTTTGAGACACCAGATTGAAAAGGAATGCTTGGTATGTTAAATAAGCCAGAGCAACTGTTTGTCATCATGTACACAAACCAGTCCACGCACACAGCTGATCATTCTTGGGCGACAGGTTTGCAGGTACAGGTCGATGGCACGCCCATCGGCAGCCTTTGTTTTGCAAATGATCCTGTTTTGCGATGCAAACAACGCACATTAGTATTACCAGCAACTATTTGTGGTATAATGAAACCTATCATGTTGTTAGGGCAGCTAAGGTTTAAAGGATCATTTCACAGACTTTCAAGTTTATCCTTGTATTGTCGTATATAAAGTATTTACGCAGTCTACAAGAACAACACTGAAAACTACGGATGATGCAGTTGGTTGTGTTCCCAGCCAGCTCTGCCCAGTGAACACATTGGTTGAACAAGGATTTCCTTGCATTAGCCTGCAGAAGATTTGGAAATAACAACATCTTATGTGAAATTGTGTGTTAATTGAAGTGGAACAGGATGAAATACTTATTTGTACTCACACTACTGTATCTGTGTTTACCGTAGTTTAACGGTGACTCAGATGTGCTACTTAAAAGCAAGTATACACTACAGATATATGAAAAGATGCTACATGCTAAGCAGCTAGCTACATCAGGTGGTGTTATATGAACATGTACTGTAAGTTGTGGTAACGTCCCAACAGTAAGTAAACATGCTTGACACGGTCATCCCAGCAGTAATGTACTTTAGTTATATTTGAGTGCAAGTTATCTTCCTAACTAATATACAGTAGATGCACTGACAGATAGCTGCTAATGTTAGCTTGTTTTGCTAAAATACAATGTTCAGAGAGCTATTAGCTGAAAAAACACTTGAAACACTGGTAGCCGCTAACGTTAGCTTGCTTTCAATATTAACAAATGGTGCACTTCTTTGAATCTATAATGTTAAAGAGGTTGAGGTGTCAATGTTTCACTAAAATACAGTGAGCGAGCCATTCACACACCGATGAGCTAAAACAATCTTCAGTCTTTGCTTATGTGTACGTCCACGGCGTCAAAATCAACTTCATCAATCTCAATTAAGCAGATAATAATTTTTTTTGACTCCTGGTTTCATCGGGAGCAAGTTCTTGTGGGGGAGATGACGTCAAAGTGTTCCCCTTTATAGATTTAATAAAAGCAACCGATAATGGCTCATTTCACTTATGTGTTCTTGGGGGCAGCAAAAACAAGCTGGAACACACTGTTGACATATTACCTTCTTATGAAATTGATATGGAAAGTTCTTGAGCAAACTGTTTTTGACACACGGAAGCAGCAGACACTGAGTCACATTAGCATTTATTATGAGTGGAATTTAAGTCAGAATGTTAATCTCCTTTTATTTGCTTTTGGGTTCCACCAACTCCTGAGTAAAATATGTCTGTAACTGGAGTTGACTATTTCAACATTGAAACAGCCCATGACTCAAAAGAAACAGTCATGTGTTAGCCTTTAAGACGTCCCGAATGTACCGCAGTCCCTCTAACTCAGTGACGACTAAGGAACTTTACTTACACGTAGTTAAAGTTTAGATACAAAGAGCAGCAGTGTGTTTACCCCGTTCCTCCTGCTGAACGTCAGGCCACGAGATGAGCTAGACACCCTGGCAGCTCATATGACCAGAGATGTGTGGCTATAAAACAAAATGACTTATTCATAAGTGCTCTACCTCCTCACGTGGGCCGAGTTGAGCAGTGCAAGTATGTGTGTACTTGTACACGTCTGACCACAAGTACCCTGCATAAACACTCGATGTGAGGTCGAACCTGTTGGAAGAATTCAGAATTAGTCAGTAATCGTTGTTCATTCATTGTTACGGGCCTTTCTCATCCCAACTACACCTTCTCTCTGCCATCATCCACAGTGTGCTGCTTCTCGTGGAGATATCAAGTGTCATCTCAAACCAATTAGCAGCGAGTTGAAGTGGATTATTAAACACTCAGCCAGTGAGTCTGCATCAAGGTGTAACACCTGAACGTGTTCATCATTGAACACGGTCCGTACTTAAGATCAGTGCGACCACCAACATGTACTAATGATACAAATCATAATGGAATATAATGAAACATGCAATACTGAGTACTTTTATTTACCCGTAAACTGTCTAAAATAGACATTTAATATTGTCATTCAGATGTCAAAAACCTCTCTGCTTGATTCCAGACACGCTTCATTTGAAGTTCATCCTGAAGCTTGTAGATTCAATCCATTCGATTATAAAAATCAGCCCGCTGGAAGAGCTGAGGCTTCTTCATACGAATGAGACTCCCTGTCGCCTCCTGTGGTACAAAGTGGTGTTACAAGACATGACAGTCCGGGGCTACGTGGTTAACAGCCTTGCAAATGATCCCTTTAATGATGAAGAAATCATGAACTTGTGCTTTATAGATCAGACGAGGAGGCAAATAAAGGCCAGGATTCTAAACTAGGAGATAAGTGAGTACATCTTTGTGAATATGCTGAATTGTGAATACGACTGAATTTATAGCACAAAGAATAAAATACTACTTTAGAAATCATTGGTTTAAATTGATGGGGTTTTAATTCCACTGTTAAAGGGAAACGTTATGTGATTTATAGGTTTCTGTGCATCAAAAATATTTTTCCAGTTGCTCAAATTTAGTTTTTTCTTTGTTGGATCAGAGACTCTAAACCTCTTAACTTCAGAAGAAACAGTAAAAACAGATTGATGGGATTTGGAGTTAGATAAAGACAATTGAGTTCTTGTTACATTTCATAATTTAAAAAAATCTTCTGGTTGTTCTACAGTTACAGACTTTTCATTAAAAACAATATTTGGTTTTCCAGTTTTAAATATCGGCAGTAAAATGACAGAAGAGGCTCTAACTCTCAAGTCAAGTTTATTAGTTATAAATAAAAATAATGGACTTTTTTACAACCTGGAACCCAGAAAAGTTGCTATTATTAAACTAAACAATTACTATATTATCTACTAATAGTAGCAGTTATGACTCAGCATGATAGTGTTTTAACATTGTTTATCATTCTTAAAATTGAGGATGAATATGTGTGGTAACTCCGAGCAGGTTCCTTCCATCATCTTTTACGTCAGGGAAGAGAACTTAGTTCATAAAGTAGAAAATGGTACCAATTTAAATATGTAAAGCATTTATGCTGTTTGAACGAGTTGTATATTGCCAACAATACAAGGGAGCATCAAATTATATGATGCAAGGATAGATGAGAGTTCATGCAGTGTGTGTGTGTGCTCAGATAACTCCTCTGTCCCCACCACACTGTTCCTCCCCACCTGTATGAGCTACGTCCTCCTCCGCTCTCGACACCTAATCCCTGTAAGCCTTTATAATGACCTTGCAAGCCGATTATAGTCCAGCCACATTTCACAAAACAGCACAGTCAGATCAGCTGTACTCACACAGAGAAGGTTGGACGTGAACCAGGACATGTTGTCCAGGACGACAGTGGTGATTGATGGGGATGTTAAAACAGTGATGAGCAGTCAGTCCCACCTTGTTGAAGGGAGAGTCTCTGCCACTAGAGGGCAGCAGAGGCCGTCAATACTTACACAACTGTCCCCTGGAGGAAGTGTGTCAGTCGGTCAGTGCTCCCTGGTGGGCAGACGGAGAGTTAGAGTCAGAAAGTATCGCACAAGTGGATCAGGAGGCAGCTTGATGACTCCGATCAGAGGATTAACAAACTAGCTGTCCTAAAAGTTTGTCATTTTACAATCTCAGACTCGCCCTCCTTCTTTGTCCGGGTCAAATTTGATTCAGTTTTCAGTTTAAATCTGTTTTTAAATCACGTTTCAAGCCAAATAAAGCGGTTTGACTTGAATTCAATCGTGGCACGCAGTGGATGTGATCCCACGCACACACATAACCAGGAGGGGAAGGTGATCAAAACCAGCAGGCAGACAAACGAAGACAGGAAGTAAAACATCAAAACCCAAGAATGGGGAATGGTTTTCTGACCAAAAAGAGTTCTAGGAACTTTTTTAAAAAGGAACTACCCACTAGAGGTTCTGCTTCAGGGACTTTATTCCGTTTACAGTCGCGATGGGAAAACTGAGGTGACAACAGACGGGTTAGTAAGCCAAAGTGATTTTTGTGTGCATCAGTAAGATGGAGGTAAACAGGTGTTTCAAACATCTGCTCATGTGCTGGACCATAACGGTGCACCTACATCACTCAGGGTTCTTCTTCTGCTTGGAAGGTATCTACTCAGAAAAGTTGTTCTAAAAACGAAGGAAATGAGGTAGTTCCTCAAACAGTTCTTATAGAACTATAAAAAAGTTATTTCGGTCACTTAAATAAATACATATAGCAGAGGACATATGAGAAGGTGCAGCTCAGGTATCAGCACCACAGGGTTTTCTTGTAATTCATGTCTGCTCGTTGTTTGTCTGTTGACTCCTGCTCTCGTCCGCCCTGCATGCGACCACTGAGATGTCAGCAAGACGCTGCTGCTGTCGCTCTGACATACTTTGTGGCTTTGTGGGGCTCGCACTGCTGCGTGAGAGCCGAGGCCTCCTTTGACCACTTTGTCTCTCTCTCAGCTCGACAGCGATGAACTTGTATTCATGTTTTTTTCTGCAGAACAATGATTTCACAACTACTGGAGAGATCTTGTCAAGTCCGTCCGGTGGTGACATAGAAACACAATTTTGTTTTTTCCAGAGATTCACGATGATCAACACGCGATAGTGGTCTGACGATGTGCAGCAGTTTCACATCTGTTAGAACGGATGTCAAGTGATTTCTGTGAACACGAGTGAGGCTGTTTGACCAACTCTTTCCATCGTCCGCATACCACACAAATACTATTCTGACATATTCTCGCATGGTTTCATGTGTTTGACGTGCTCTTGGTCAGTAGATAATAGCAGTATTCTTCCATGCTAAACCCACTTTAACTTATATTCAACTCAGTATTATTGCATATATCATCCTTAACCTGCTTTTGTTCCTCATCCTCCCATCTGTCATGCTCATATTGTATTTGAGGTCGTGCTGTGTTGTTTTAAATGTGTGTACTATTTAAGTTATTCAATACGTTGCTTTGAGTCCTGTAATTTAATTTTTAGATCTGCAGTATTTAGTTTTTAAGTCATGCTATGTTGTTTCTAGTCACACAATATGTTATTGAAGTGGTCTGATGTGTTGTATTAGGTCGTGCTGTGTTGTGTTCTGTCTTACGATATGTTGTTTTAGAGTTGAATGAACACGTTTGTCTTTGAATGTAAAATGTTGAATGACCCTTGTTAAATGCGGTGACACTAAGCCCTAAAAACACGCCTCCATATTGTGTTGTATCGAATACCGATCACTTTGTCCCTCGTGGGAAAAACCCCGTGGAAGTTATAGAAATATTTTGAAACCAGTTGCAGGAACTGAAGCTGTGGATCTTTATTATTTTAATTATTTTAGTTTCCTCACTATGCTCTTAGCATTTTAACATATATGCAGCTCCTTCTGTATTATCACAAAACACCTTTAATACTTTGGATTTTCATGTCACACAAATCTCGACAACCATGTGAAAGTTAACAAACCAATTTATTCATGTGTCACAGAACACAGTCACTTTAGCTATTGTATGTCGTTATGTTGTTGCTGTATGAACACCGTCCACGGGTGGAGGTGGAACCGGTCGCTACTCGCAACAGAGCTTGTTGCACAGGCAGCAGAGAGTAGCTACCGTCGCCATGAACTCGTTGAAGTCAACCTCAGAGTCTCCGTTAAAATCGAGACTTGCCAGCAGCTCCTCCACTTCCTTCGGGCTAGTCGCTTTCTGCACAGACAAAACAAAACAACTTTAATACTTCTGCCTCAAACCTTCACTGTACTCTTTAATGCAGGAAACAAGAGAGTTACACTAATGTGATCTGCTGCTCCCTGAGCAACTGACGGTTAGGTCAAAGGTCAAAAGCGCCTCAGTGGTGGTAATGAAAGCGGGTCAAGCTCTGCTTCTCACTGTCCCCACCCAGATTTATCCTGCCGGTCCGGAGATTTAACTACTATTTTTGTGTGCCTTGTCCATTCTCTTTTCCGTCCCTGTACAACTTGAAAATCAACATTTCCATAAGTTGCTTTTGCCTTTCATGGTGTTAAATTCGACCGCTTGGTAACTAGAAGCATTTCTGTGACATAAAGGCGTAACGAAGTGTATACTACATTCAGTACAACGTGCCAGGTGTCTGAGTGTGCAGTACCGGGATCAGGCAGGGCAGCTCCTTCTCCAGCAGAGTCTTGAGCTCCGATTTGCTCAGGGAATTTTTCTTTCCATCTGTACCAGCATACTTTCTGAAAGTTTCCAGAAGGATGGTCATGGCCGTCTCTAGAGGGGTTCCCTGGCTCATGGTTGATGTGGCAGAGAGGAAAATCAAGGTCCGGCAGTAGTTACACGAGTCGTAGGTTTGTCAGGAAATAGAAGAGGGTGACGTCTTTTATACCTTTTGTTCAACAGGTTGGGGACCGTAGATAAGACAAGCATCTAAAGGCGGGTTCGAACTGATTCAGGTGTTGGGTATGGGTGGTGGCTCAGACTGTGTCAACATAACCTCCGTCCCACTACGCCCAGTGTACCTATTACCTAATATAAGATTTGCAGCTTAAGTATTTCACATATTTATCTAAAGAACTGCCGTTCCCAAATAAACAAGCTCGTCCTTCATATTTTACACTCCAAACCAGATTTACAGGGCGCAGCGTGTCACCGGAGGATTGTTGAGTGTAAGAAAGAAGAAATATTTAGTTAGTCGGAGGGTTTAAACTGTCAATTTAACAGGAGATTTACATTCAAACATTCATCCACGAACAGAAGCTGTCACGTCTTGCTGCTGAGAGAGAGAGAGAGAGAGAGAGAGAGAGAGAGAGAGAGAGAGAGAGAGAGAGAGAGAGAGAGAGAGAGAGAGAGAGAGAGAGACGAGCTGGAGCTCCTCCTTGTCACAGTCGCCGGGTGAAGATCTCCAGAGAGAGATTAGAGTCGAACATTGTGTCTTTCGCTCTGTGGCGACTCACTGTCGGCTCTTTAGGTACGAACATGTATTAGGAGACATGACAGATATGAATGTTTAGTTATTTCAAGTATGTTCAATGTGATTTGGGTTGCTGGTTATCATCCCTGCTCTCATGTCCCTGTTCTCTCTGGCAAACTAGTTTGGCCCAGTAAATGGTTTGTTTCCATTAAAGGCTGCAGACACAACTCATCTATAAAACATAACTGCAGGATGAGTTTTAAGACAATCCAACGATTATCCTAGTGATGCTGTGAACGTGTGGACAATGGTGATGACACAAACCTTCACAGACAACTCAACCAGTCACACCAACACAATCTCCATCTCGGACGCTACACTGCAAACGGCTGCAACCTCTGCAGCTCTCCTGAGTTGTAGAAATGACTCTTCTTTTAATAGGCAGTGTGTCAAACAGCTGTCACACAAGATTTAAAGACAGACTGTATGCTGTTGTACTTTAGACAGATATGAAAGTGACATATTTTGATATAAATGTGAATGAATGTGCACATTGTGAACGTGATGTTTTTTATTTTAATGCATACTGCATGTTTTACGCCCTCATTGTACAACTTCACAAGTGGATAAAGTGTGAGA
>CAAKHC010018900.1:15273-32801 GCA_901007825.1 Macroramphosus scolopax
TGTGCGTGTGTGTGTGTGGTAGAGGTCTCGTTAGCACTACAAGTGTGGGCCTAAATTAGTCTCCTCTGTCCCTCCATCACCTGCTCTCAGACCCTGCAGCTGCCACAGAGCTCATCTCTCTCTTTATTTATGAGAGGTTTAAGAATGCATTCCATATATCGATGCATCAGTTGCACACTGGGCCAATTCAGGATAGTCGTCATCGGATATAAATAAAAAGTAGAACTTGGAACATGAACACGTTTGCATTAATCATGAAATTGCTGCAGGTCCTTTCATGTCTTCATTCTGTCATTAACTAAAATGATATGCTTGGCCACGTGTCCCTCCCCTGCCCATATTGTGCCAAACTCATAACAAAAGAGGAACAGGGAAGAGTAAATAGACTAGATTGAAAGTGGACAATGGGCCACAGAAGAAAAAGGTTAACAGGTCATTCCGGTCGTGACCCCTGTGGTCAGTTTGTGTCAATGTGGTCTTTGCTGCCACCAGTTCAGCAGCTTGTTATTGTCGGTCAGGTCATCTGTATCTGCCACCTAATACATCCATACAAATAAAGTATGGGGAAATATATTCAATATACAGTATATATATATATAACAATGACTTAAATACATGCATATCTTTATATATATGTGTTGTCACTTCTCCATTTAATCTCTTTCTTTATGTCCTCACTTGTCTTTCCACTTATGATTACTGACATAGTGTGACCTTTCTCAAGCCTGCAGAGTTCCTCAAAATATTCCTTATGAACATTGTCCATTTAAAAAAAAATTACAAATGAGGGAGATGTATCTGGCTGAACTGCCAGCATTTAAATTCTGATTTCACAGTCCTTTGGAAGAGGGGACAGGGGACAGAGCCAAACAGCAGTCATTTTCTCAGACACACACACACACACTGTCACTCATTCTCTTGCCCGACTGTTTCTGAACAGCATGTAGTTACATGTCATAGCCTCATGTCACGGCCCCCATTTTCAATTTAATGTATAGATGTAATGCATTGTGGCCCGAGGAGACATCCATCTCTATCTTGGTTTTTACATGCTGCTCATAACTGAATTGTATATTGAATGAATCAATTTGCAGCCATATATAATCACTCGAGTGACCACAGTTTCAATACTCGCCTAATGGATTGATTCAGTGATAATAGTGGGCTTGAGTAAGTAGTTTTCCTACCTGCTTGTCTAACCGCAGTGTAGCCATAAAGACCAACATTACGCTGCGCGCAGACCAACACGATCCCCTCGGGTTTGTGTGTGTGTGTGGGGGGAAACATGATAAAAGCTTCCTTATTAACACTGAAATGTATTCGCCATTTAAAAAATAATGTAACCCCCCTTTTGGTTGCATTCATGTTCTTTTACAGCATTGACACTTACAGTAATTACACTTACCTACAACAGCGTGGGGGTGTTTTCATCTGAATTGAGACTAGGTTAAAGGAGGTTTAACAAGTGCTACAGTTCAGGTTTAGGAGCTCTGAAACACCAATGTGCCTGAATGTGATTTATTTATGCATTTGTGTACATTTTAGTCCTCAATACAGTGGCGGTCAGTCTAACTTATGCAATGCTCAATTTCAGTGTCAGCAGTTCATAGCAGTCATCCTTTCTTTTTTTTTGCCTCATTCTGGACGTATCCAAACACACGTGCGCTTGCCTGTTCTCATTATTTCTACAGCATTGTTTTCAATGGCTTTGTGTGTATTATTCACCCCCCCTGATACATCTGCCAGCCCTGATCCTTTGTCCAGCAGCATGCCACACAAATAGGCATCAATTAGGCAGCATGTGGCTTTCTGTAGCATCATGATCGTTTTGGCCTGTTCTCTGTCGCAGCACCTGTCTCAAACATGTTGGACTTCTTTGATGGGCTGTAACTTAACCCCGGTTGAAATTACCCAGGGGTTAAAATAGCATGTGGCCCACAGGTCAATGTTCAGCTTATAGTTAGTTCAGTTAAGAGCTCTTTACTGTACAAATTATTACAATCATGCATTGATTGATGTGAATGACACAACAGCCCCAGTTAAAGGGCACTATGGGCTTTTTATCATCTTAAATGTCTTTCTTTTTCTAAATGTTCTTGACGTGAACATGAGGTTTTAGGAAATCTAATCGGCTGTTAAACTTGATAGTGAAGTGATAAGTTGGTGAGCATTGAACGAAAGGTCAGGTTTATAGTATTTAATATATTTAATCGAGTTGATAGACAATTGAGGGAGAGAGACATGGGGAAGAACATGCAATATATATAGAGTCAGGCGTATTTACATCCCAGTTCACTGTCTGCACCTTTAAAGCCTATAATAAAAATAAATAGTTAATTTTTTTACTCAACCAGACAACATACTCTATTCAGGCCTGGTTACTGATCCAGAAAACTCTATAATGAACTATAACAGTGAACTTCAGCTCACCTGTGATACATTTGTACAGGAACCTGGACCAATTAGTCTCTCCCTATTCAGACTACAGTAAGTGGTGATAAATGGCTCGCAAATGTTCCCAAAGAGGAACCAGACAGCATTGACAAAACAAATGAAATACATCACATATATATGAAACAGAAATACACAGCAGGGGACAAATAAAAATACACTCTCAAGAATATATGGGGTCAAGCTGTAATACTGTCCACATAATCAGTTTTATTGTTTATATTGATATATATATATTACTGACTGAATTTATTTCACAATAGCTGAGTCTGGTCCTCTACACTCCTCTATCCGAATTTTATATAGAAACATATAGAAAATATAGAATGTAGTAATAATAGAATTAATATAATTATAGTATAATAAGTCAATGCAGAATTCACTATGCGTTTGCAATATGCATAAATCGTTACAAAGTGGTATATATATATATATGTATACAGTATATAGCAGTGTTGAAGCAATCATGTCACGTTAGTGCATATTTCATTCATCATTTTTTGGTCCTCTAATGCTTTTGTCAAATATTAGACAAGCAACAATAAACCATTGTTTTCTTATGTTTGGCAAACATCCCTTGATATGTGTTTCTTCTGTTTGCCCAGATCAAGCTGAAGTAAATAGATCTTACACCAAAAACACAGGGTTAATTTGTTCTCAAACTTCATGGTTTAAAAGAACCGCAGCTAATTAACAGCACACCAAGACAGGAATATATTTTAATATTGATCCCCTTCTGTCCCTGGCGCATTGTCTGTGTGCATATGTGTGTGTGCGCGAGTGCAAGTGTGTATGTGCAGCCAAGAGTATGATTATGAATATTTTAAGAGCACATTTAACATAGCGAAGCCGGAGCAGGCTCGGTGAAGGATTTGTGCCTACTCTTCAGCTAATGACCTCAGGCGCTTCCAGCAAAGCTTCTTCATATTTTAAAGAAAGTCGATAAAGCTGCAGCCCAGTCAGCAGCATTAAGATTCATACAGACGCCACAGGGACCCTGAAAAAATTAATAACACGCGTGTCTAACAATCCTTCCTGCGATTTAGTGGAGCACCCAAGCTCGCTGCCTTAAATGCAAAGTTGTAATGAACACACAGATAAGATAAATTCAGAACACGCATCCCCTTCCCCTCAAGTCAATGCACAAACACTCCCGCTCTTTCCTTCCTCCCCTTCGCCACAGACATCACACATCCCAAACACCCGACCAAAGGTATCCAAGTCTTTTAATCACACAGGGAATCTTACTGTGTATGTCCTCTCTCCTCCCCCCCATCTCTTACACAAGAGAAGAAAGTGAAAACCCAAAGCTCTAAAACACCCGAGCTGGCCTGAACAAAAGCTTTTTTTTTTCAATTTGCAGTTGTATAGAGAATTTTTCAAGACTTCTAAGCGGCAGATGTGAAGAGGTTTTTGACAGGTTCTCTCGGTACAAGTTAAGCTTTTGTCTGGAATCCATCTCAACAGCTCCTTATTTGTTTACTCTGCTAGTGGCGGTCAAGGTCCACATATTGAACATGAACATTGAACAATGAACATTGTAGGTATGAATTCTGTTGTTCTCTGAAAAACAACAAGTAAGCAAAACATAAAGGGGCGGCAGAACATCAAATTATATTGAGATTTGATTAGTTAATAAGCCTATTTTATGGATTTCAAGGTTTGCTGTTGTTTGTGTAATTAAAACCTCAGCAGACATGTAAAAAAGAGCTTTTGTTCTTCCACACTGTGTCTTTTTGAAAGTATATGAAGGTTAAATGTATCAATTAGAGAAAATCTGCATATATATTTTGAATAAAACTCACTATGTAGGAGAAAAATAATTATTTATTGAAGGAATCCAGATGCACAATAATCAAATTTGGCACTGAGTGAATGAGCTGAAAACGAAGCCTTACGTCTAGACATTAGAAAGTAGGTAGATCACATACATTGAATGCACAATGCCAAGCTGAGCTGTAGGACTACAGGAGGTGAGGTGTTATACCACAGTGGGCTTCCCTCAGAGCCAGGACAATGGTGCAGCGGAAGGCTCGGCCCTGGTTGTGAGGCTAGACAGCATATGGCACTGTCTCCCTGAGAACAACACACCACCCAAGCAGCCTGGCAGCCCCAGTTTGTGTGTGTGTTTGTGTGCATGCGTGCGTGTGTACGTGCGTGCGTGCGTGCGATCTTGCGTGCGTGCGTGCGTGTCTGCATGTATGCAGAAGATGGCTGCCAAGATTCTCTGATCTTTAGAAGAAATAAATCATGGGAAATTGTGCAAAGAGGATCCATGGGAAATTTAACTTTTTTCCTTCATTAGCCACATAAGCCAAACAAACATCAAGCATGACAAGCAGTTGCAAGGGTTTCTGTAACACTGTAATCAATCATCTCCTGATGTAAACTCTGAGATCACGACACTATTTTTATCCAAACTGTATCATTAGGAAATATTTGTTGGAGTGTTGGAGGATGGGAGAACTTAAGAAGTCATCTCACATTTGTATTACATCTGGATGTAATCCACTACAACCCTATACAACTTTGGCATGCTTTTTTGAGTGAGATGCTGGAAACCATTCAATGTTCAGAGGCTGCAGAAATTGCAGATGCAGGACAAAGTTAGCCAGCTGAATTAGATTGAGGGAGCAGAGGTCCTCATCGTCTGCCTAGCAGAAGAGTTTCCATTTCCATGTGTGGGAGTTAAGAGGGAAAGAAGAGAATCAATAAGCATTAATGGAAAGCCATCAAAAGATATTAGAGCCAGGAGGTCAGGAAGTTGGATATCATTTATTTAGGGTGAGTTACCTTAATACTGCAGTTGAATCATCTTTATTCCATCCATTTGACCACACTTGTCTGCCTCAGTTATCCAGAGAACATGTAAACTGCAATAACAGGTAGCAGGCATTCTGTATTACATAACCTTTACTGTTAAAGTCTTTTTGGACCTTGAAAAAAAAAAACTTCCTGTGCCAACCCAAACAAAGCAGACCTAAAGCATAATACAACATCAAATCCTCTGGCACAGACATCTTCCTCTAAGGCCACAATGAGAGGCTTGTTTAAGCAGCTCATCAGCAGCCTGGTTCCCCATATGTGCCTAACACCCCACAGTCCCCAGTTGGTTTCCAGCTCTGTGCAGTGATACCATCTCATCTGCCAACATGGATCGTTTGGATAAACCCCAACCAGTCCTCTGGTTGGCATATTCTGCCCTCACTGGCTAATGTTATGATCTGCACGGATAGTGTAGCCTGTCTCTCCACGAAATTGCCCTAATCAAGGCTGGCAATCAGAAACAGAAAAAAACGAGAGCTTAAGCAATGTGCAGGGTCACGATTTCAAGATGGCTCAACCGAGAGCAAGCATGTAATGAGGAACAGTAAATACACAGTTAATAAAAATGAGTAAATAAAAAAACACAAACATTTGCCTCATCAGGTAATGATTTATACTGGTATTTAGTATATTATTAGGTATGCAGAAGAGACATCCTCAAGAGCTCTCTGACAAGAGCCAATAGTCGTGGTGTTTTGTCGAATCACCAAGGTGTGAATCCTCTGGGCTAGTATTGATGATGACATCTGCTGTGGGAAGCAGATAGACAAGTAAGAAGGGTCCAGTGTCATATCTGTTGTGTGTGTGTGTCTGCAGGTCCCGTGCGGCGACGGTTCGCTTATCCCCCTGCCACCGCACATATGTTTGGGACATGGAACAGTTGGACGTGGCCGAGGGCTAAAATGGGTCAGACCGACACAGATGGAGGAAAAACTCCCACTGGGTCACTGTCAGATGACTAACACCCTCAGAAAGAAAATGTGAGGATATGACCGTGTGTCTGTCTGTAAAATCTAGTTGCATTTTCCCGTCGTATCTGCTTCCTGATATTTCACTTGAAACAAACCAAGAAGCAACGCAAATTATTATTATTATAAAATACTCAGACATCCGAGCAAGAGAAACCAAATTGATGTCCAGAATTGCTAACTTTACCGTTGGTTTCCTATTTTTTTTTTTTCATAGATTTTCTTTCTTCTTCACATTTACATATAAAAAGGAACTTCTCCTAGAATATGAACTTCATTTTTATATCCTTTCAAAGTGCTGCTAGCATTGTGGCACAGCACGTACATCTTTGCCCTAGGAATGTTCCATTTGACAGTGCAAGAGAACCCAAACATATTTCTGGACAGATGGAGAGGATTTGGTATAAAATGCAGCTTGTTAATGAATCATCCAGACCAGTAGACGATATATTCCACGACAAAGGTAGAGCCACTGAGATGATCAAGCATAAAACAAAGACACATTGCATCATGGTGTCCATCACGCCATAAATTTAGTCTTCTAAAACCAAGACATCACAATTGAAATCTTTATGAGCACATCCCACAAAGGTGCTGCTGGAAATTCTCCTTCATAAATGGAGGTCATCTCCAGACAAAGCTGTCCTTCTCTTTATCAGCAATCCATGGTGTCACCACTACAATGTATTCATGGCGCTTCAGGCAAATGTCCTTGGTTGTCAAAACCTCCATTACAAATGGAATGTGAAGCAATAATTGTGGAGTTAAAAGGTCATCCATCAAAAGGTTCCTTTTTTTTTTTTTAATATAGGAGGAAAATTCCTTTCAGTGTAATCCTTGGCTTCCTTTTGATTTGATCTTTCAACACAATTTCCCAAGACAAAGTGACTGGGCGACCTAGCTAATGAAGAGCTCAAAATGCGTCACCTCTCTGAAAGTTGGGTTTGTCTTTTGCTCTGTTAGTGCTTTATTGATTAATAATGTTCCTTTTTTTAAGCAAAGAGCATCCAGTTGTCTATGTGTTCATCCTCCTGGGCCTCTTATATATTAAGTGGGTAGAACAAGTACATAATCACTGCGCATCGTTCATCTTTCACCTCAAATGAACCATGCCATCAGATGACATGCTGTCAACCATGCATTAGTATGTGACTGGCACGTGCTCTGTGAGCCAGTCATACGTTAACAGTGAATCTCTTGGATGAAAGTCAAGTTTGCAGCTGCAGCCTTGAAATAATTCATCGCTCGCCTTTTTACCCAGGAGGAGCCACAGGTAGTTGATGAAGTGGCGGTGCCAAGACTCCCAACTGGCGAAGACGAAGCGCAGCTGCCGGGAGTCAGCGCGGCCAGATGCCGCTGCTGATGTACCATGTGTTCCAAGCAGGGCAACAGTGTGTTTGTGTGTGAGCCCGGGTGGGAGGGGAGAGAACGGAGCGCTTGCCAAGACATTCTCGCACTGATGCCAACCTGACACATGCTTGGGTACTCCCCACGGTTTGAGGTTCCAACGCAGCCTCTCTCACTGATCTGTGGGGGGTCCGCTTCTTCTCTTCTCCACAGATGCACTCCTTTGCCAAGTTGGAAGTTGGCACCTGCTTGCGGCAATCCTGCCCATCAGTCGAAAGATCGTTTCAGGTGGTCTTTGCCGAATGAGGTGTTGGCAGTGGGCCATTGAAAACCAGCTTCTACTTAGCTTCTAATCATATTTTCGCCATAACCTTTACCATAACTCCTCATGGTAGCCGTGTCTCCTCTCACCCATGTCAAATAAATATGTGATGCCCTTTACAATAATCCACTCCTCGTCCTTCCCTGCATGTCTCCCATAGCTGTAAACAAGCCTTTGAATGGCTACGATTCCAATACACATGCCAAAAATATGGCCAACTTCCAGGAAACAAATCCAAAAACATGGGCTTTATCGGAGAAGACATTCGGTCATTTTAGGTTATATCCTTAGAAAATGCGGCACTTCCAATTGCATTAAAAAGAGAAAAGACTGTGCACATGCCCACACATGAGAGATTCTCTGGAAATGATATTGCTGCTGGGGTAGCATAGCATCCCATTGAATAGCGTTTTCCCCCACGAATGGGAACGAGTGGTCTTTGACGATACTATTCCTGAGAGTGGAGGGGAGTTCTCGGAAACAAAGGCTCCAATTTCATTAGGAACATGCCATCCTCGTTTGCAGTGTAGGGGGATCGGGGAGGGAAGTGAAAACTTTTTGAACGTGTGCCATGTCTGTACCGTTCTCTCATCTGAGGCCCACGACTGCCAGCTGGCGGCTGAATGTGCCCACTTGCAATGTGATGCTAAAGCCAGCCAAGCTAGTTGGCACACTGAGTGGTAGGACTGGCATGTGATCTAAAGCCAAACACAGCTCTGTGTAGAGTAGCTGCATATATGCTGCGCTCACACTTCCTGTGTCCCCTCTTCTGGGGAGAAGCCTCGGCAGGAACTGCAGGTCCTCAATAATGAAGTGCATTTTTCCAACAACCCCCATTAAAAGTCATGCCAATAGCCCTATAACCAATATAAAAAAAATATGTGGAAATCCCTGTATTCCCTGATGCATCTGGTGCCATAACATCTGCTAAATAGTATAGGTCAATTCTAAAATACAACAGAGACTGAAAAAGACAAATTTAATTTGACATTAAAAAAGAAATCAAGTCTAACCCTTCTCATATCCTGTGATGTGCATATAATAACAAATTATGCTGAAATTAAATTAAACCTGCAATGTCATGAAAGTAACAAAATGTAATGTTATTACACCAATACAAATTTACCTCACTTGTCTCATCGCCAACATCACGGTAGCTAAACAGGGGATGCACGTTTTGTGTTCTGCACACGGCAGGAACCACTCAATCGATGTGCGTTTCATTCCGGAAGGATAATCTGTTGCACCGTCCTTCACTACAAGGCGTACCGGCTTTTGATTTGGGTAAGGTGAACATGGATAGAAGGTGACGTGTGTACAGCAGAGCACCTGTCTATTTTGTAAGAAAACTACTATTATTCCTGGTATATATACAGTACAGTATCTTTAGTTTGAAAACTGTCGACTTGAGTCCGTCACTGTCAGTAACCGAAATATTGTCAGATGTCATGGTAACTGTCACCGGAAAGGTAACTTCCTCCAGTTCTGAATAATTAGACAGCGTTAATGACAGACAAGTCTCAGCTTCAGCTGACAGTAACGTCAAAGCTCTTGAAACAGTTACTTTTAGATATCACGACTTAACGGTGAGACGACATGAAGCCGTGTGCGACTCATGCAGAAGTAACTTACACTGGATGAAGCCACTACCTTTAAATTTAACCCAATAAAATGTAAAATATTAATTTTAATTTTATCACCTAGATATTAATAACTATTTTGTATTATTTGTAGTCGTATTTGACACTTTAGCAGATTTTATAAACATTCAGAGTTACGATAAGAAACGGAAACACAGTGACTAATAATAATGCACTAATAACAAATGAATAAATACATATGTATTAAAATAAGTAATAATAATAAACAGTGAAGTTGTCCTTCATACTCCTTACACAGATAAATTAGTTTACCACCTGATTTTAAAGTACATAAACTTTAGTTAGATGATGTCAGCATCGGATTCAAGTTTAGTCTTCAGTCTTAGTCGTCTGATTTCAGACACCATCAACTCTCGAAATTGAAGGGTCAGTGTAGCCGTTACATGTCATGGTGAACTGACCTTACTGACACATTAACACCAAACTTTAAATTATTCTTTGGGGGTTGTTCTCACCAATGCAATGCTACTTTTATACCTTCCGTTGGTAGATATACAGCAATGCTATTCAATGTTATATGTCGTCTCAACACATGGAGAACTAAATGTGTCTTAAATTACCGAAATTATGCTTAGAGTATTTTGCTACGTTACATTTCCTCACTCGTTCAGACAGCTTTTTGTTAATACCAGAGAGGCATTGATGGTCGATGGCAAGTTCGAATCACAAAAATGTTATTAGGAGAATAGGATTTATGCATTGTTCAGCCTTGGAGAAGTTGTGAGTCATTTAATGTTGTGAGATAAAAACAAAGGCAAGTACTGTCTCCTTGTGAACCAACAGATGTTTTCGGCATGAAAGAATGTGACAGACTGAGGATGGAGTCACCCTGATGTTCAATCTGGATTGCCTGTGGAATCATAATCATGCTCTCGAGACTTGTTGCTGGTCGCCACTCACTGAGGTGGACGACTCATTACAGGAAATCCACCCTTGACAGTACTTCCTGGTCTTCAGAGCCAAGGCCGTGTCTTCTAGGAACTATAGTCCTGAGGAAAGCTCACAGATGGACTACAGCATCATCATCAAGGATAAATCAGAAGCCAGTCTTTGCCAGAGCTCCAGCATTTGGAGACAAGCTAGCTGTGATAGACAGTAGTGGAAGCTACAGCTACAAGCAGCTGTATGACAGCAGCGTAGGCCTTGCAGGTAGAATCAGCGCCGCACTCAACACTGACTTTGGTGGTCTGGAAGGAAAACGAATCTCCTTCCTGTGCGCTAATGATGCTTCGTATACTGTGGTACAGTGGGCAACCTGGATGAGCGGTGGGACGGCGGTGCCACTCTACAGAAAACATCCACCATCGGAACTGGAGTACATCATCTCTGACTCCCAGAGTGCACTGCTTGTGGCCGGGCATCCCTATGCTGAAACCTTGGAGCCC
Source organism: Macroramphosus scolopax (assembly GCA_901007825.1). Classification (NCBI taxonomy): domain Eukaryota; kingdom Metazoa; phylum Chordata; class Actinopteri; order Syngnathiformes; family Centriscidae; genus Macroramphosus; species Macroramphosus scolopax. The sequence continues at coordinate 26,234 of CAAKHC010018900.1, forward strand.
CTGGCACAGAGGCTGGGTCTGCCATGCCTGACACTGCCCTCTAATTCTAACCTATGCACTTTAAATCAAGAAGACACGCAAGAGACGGAAGAACCCATCACAGACTGGGCTGAGCGACCAGCGATGATCATCTACACCAGTGGCACAACAGGGAGACCAAAGGGAGTCCTACATACGCATAGCAGCATCCAGGCCATGGTAAGTGCTTTCTTTTGAAGCATAATTGCATTACAAAAGAGCTTAAGCGACTTAAGTTGTCTCCCATTTTCGTCATAGAATAATTAGTTTATTTTAATCGGTAGTGAAAGAGGTTGGTTCATTGTTACACCACAGTAGTCAGTGCTGCTGCAAATGGACTAAAAAGCTGTGGCCAACTAAGAATAATGTCCAGCTAAACATAACGTCGTTTGAAAGCAATGAAGAAAACAAAAACCTTAAAGTGATCCTGTTTTCAATCATTTGCCAAATTTATACGAGCCCTGTAATCTATAGTATTCATTGACAGGGTTGAGGTGGTAACCAGGAGCAGCATGACTCAGGGGGTAGAGTGGTTGTCCTGTAATCAGAAGGTTAGCTGTCTGGATATAATACTTTGTGTAATTATAATACTAAAATAATCTCATACAATTACAGCCTCGTCAATTTTAATACAGTTTTGCTTAAATTTAATCAACCTGGAGATCAGGACTGTGTGATATAACCAAACCTTGTATCGTTATTATCAGTATTTTAATATCCAGCTAACGATACATTGGTGGTGAAAATGAAGGTGGTATTTAATTCTGTTCAGGGGACCCTCTGCGGCATAATTTGTGTTGTTTTCTACTCCATGCCAGACTTTTCCTTCCGAAGCCATATCCTGTGACAGAAGTAGTCTTTGTTTCATCTAAAGAATATATATCATTTGTATTTAATGTGCTAAAGAGTGTCTTACCATTATTCAAGTCCCGTAGACTCCATAAGAGTCATTATTCAGTTTTCTTCAGCCATTCTAAAGAATATTTCATTCTGTGTAGGCAGAGGATACGAAATGATTTTCCACATCACAAAATTGTCAAATATAAACACATGAAATTATATGCGTGTTTGTGAGTGCAAGAAGTGTTCAGACATCTCCTCATCACACCCGCCTCACCCATCACGGACTCTTCGATTAGCATAATTCCCCTTTTGTTCCAATCTAGCTTTCTAAATAATCACTAATTTATGCCATTAAAGATCTCCCTAAGATTTCGCTGTATATTTTGGAGCCAAATTGACCTACATGTCCATTAGTGTGGAAAATTAAATCACTCTGAATGAAGGCAGAGCTTCATTTGTCTCTGTTTGACCCGCAGAAGTGAATGAGTGATTAAGTGATCCTGTCTGTTTTCCTGGAAGGCAACAACTTCAGGTTGTCAGAGTTTCTGGAGAGTTCCACTGTCGGTTTAATGTGACTGAAGGTTTGAGTCCAACTTGAAAGGAATACTTACCACTTAAGATTGGATTTAAGATGAGGCCGTTGTTCAATGCGTCAATGGACACAGAATGCTTTTTTTTGTTATTTGGGATATTGAAATGCCTGATACTGCGAATAAAGCAATGCTTCAGTTTCCTCCATTCCCTCACCAAGTTATTGGGAGATGCTGTTCTCGCTGGGTCGTGTCATGTTTTTAAAACAAGCCAGCAGCAGGAGCAGTGTCAGATGAGTACTGAATGCAATTTGAGTGATCAGCTTGTGTGCTACTATCTGCAACAAAAGACTGCACTACACTGACATACATGGCCTCGTGGTTGGTGGTGGGATTTCAAATACAGACTCTTGGAGCAGACAAGCCACGTAATCCTGCAAAGTGTCAGCAATTACCTACAGTCTGTTCAATTACTGAGCATTTGCATTCACAGTGGAAGTTGTTATTAATAAGACAATATCAGCCATGATTGCACGTTAGCACGAACATACAGTGGACGATAGCATGAGTTCCTGTACAATATCATGTGATTAAATACTGCGCACCTTGTAAACAGTAGAAAATTCACAAAGCTGCTGTTTGGATTCCACCCACTGTACTGGGTACATCATACATCATGTACATCATATTATGCATGTGTTATCATTTCCCCCTCAAAAACAAAATAATAACATTCAAGTAAAGTCTTTACAGGAAAAAAACAATTGTTTCAACACAGTATACTGATAAATAAAATGTTTGAGCAGGATGATGTCAGATACCTTCCATTCCTTCCATCATCCTCAACTACAAGTTTGTTAACTAAATTATTCTTGATGGGTAGTTACTTTAGTTTCCTAAGTCAGTATCCAGGGTCCAAGGATAATGGGTGTCATGTTGTACAGATGTAAAGCCCTTCAAGAAAGAACTGTAATATTGGGCGATTTGATTAAATTGACTAGGCTTATCTTTTTAATTTGTATTTTTTATACTTTAATTAATCCCTCTGGGGAAATTCATCACTGCATTAGACCCATCCGTAGGTGAACATGCAAACACACAGTGGACACACACACACACACACACACACACACACACACACACACACACACACACACACTATAGCAGTGGGCTGCCACATTAAACGGTGCCTGGGGAGCAGTTGGGGGTTGGCTGCCTTGCTCAAGGGCACTTCAGCTGTGAATGTTGTGGGATGGGAAAGCAATGGAGCTTAACTAACTCCGCCCACATTTTTTCCTGCTGATCGAACCGGCGACCTTTTTGGTACCAAGTCCGCTTGTGTAACCTTAAGCTACAGCTGCTCCACCTTGACTCTGGAGAATTAGACTTCAGGATCCTTCATTGATGAATTTCTGTGAGAAATAGTGCAATCATACACCCAAATTCTGCCATACAGAACAATACTCATACATTGATATTACTTAGTAATAAGTCGCTTCTTAAAAGCAACAATTCAAACAATTATCCTTGGTGACACATTGAATAATGAAGCAATCATTATTTTTTTCTCCTCTGGCTGATAATAATATTTGATGAAGGGACATCACGCTGTGATACACTTTCAGAGGTGTTGTAATGATGTTAATTATTACCGCAGTGATTCAAAACATAAAGGATAAACAGCATTTCTTCACCTTTCTTTTCATACAAAATATTTTCTGTACATCAATCAAATGAAAATCCGTTCATCGTTGAAGAAAAGTGTGTTTGCGTTTCGGCCTGCAGCACAATATCCATTCCTGTCATGTGATCCTGGGAGCTACTTCACTTATCGCTCGGTGTCATTGATCAGGGCCAAATTTATTTTATTCATCCATTAAATTAGAAAATTATAGCTCTCAATTACGCAATGTCATAAATAATATTTAATAGAACATAAATATTAACTTCACTGCTGTTGATCTTATTGTCTTTAGCTTTCAAATAGCGCAACGGTGAAGAATTCAAATAACTCAGCAATCAATTCTGTAACCTGGAAGTGGCCACAATGACTGCATGGGGGAGATCACAACACAGATGTCACAGTGGTAGCTGATTATGTTGATACATGACATCCTGACCATCTCTATCCTCCTCTCCCGCAGGTTCAATGTCTGGTTTCAGAGTGGGCATGGTCCAGAGATGATGTCATCCTCCACACCTTGCCACTACACCACGTGCATGGCATCGTCAACAAGCTTCTGTGTCCTCTCTGGTCGGGCGCCACCTGCGTTATGCTGCCCGAATTTCAGCCTCAAAAGGTGAAGTTCTTTTTGTTTTAACTGTTTCTCTCGATACAGCAAACCTCTCATTGATATCTGCACAAAAGTGTCAGTTGTAAAGCTACGACTGTCCATTTATTGTCATCGTCAGCCAGTTGAGCGGCGGGGCAGCCTTTGTCAATAGGACTTTAGAAGTCCTTTGTTCAGGGAATCCTACAGAACTCAACTGTGTGACCTTTCCAATGTAGAGGAGATTGACCATTGCGTGGCGGAGTTCGCAATCATATACGACATGTATCTGGTTGCATACGTGGAGATAAGTAAATAAAAATCAGTCTGCACAATTACGTTTACAACTTCATTGTATAACTGAAAATGTGCAACTAGATCGTGTGCAATATGGCTGCATACTTACATGTGCCTTTTATGGATGATGCTGAGAAACTGGAGGTATCACCAGAGCTGTGCAAAACCTGCTTTAGCTCACCACATTTCACCGCTTAACGTTAAATTTGAGCTACTATCATAGACAATTAATTTCATGCTTCCGTCATCGGTCATTCATTTTCATGATGCTCATGTTGTAAAGTCTCTGCTGTTGTCGTAAGCTTGACTAATTCGTCTATGTCCGAACATCCACCATTTCAACTATATTGTTTACCACTGTCGTTGTCCTTTTTATAGTTGTGCTGTGTATTCCGCCATCTAGTTGTGAGCCGGTGCGATTTTTAGCGTTTTAGTGTGGATGGCCCCTTAACAACTTAAAGTTGAGAAGTACGAGGTCCAGCAGGGTTAAAAAAGACCTTCAGCTCTTTCCACATCAGCTCCTCTGTCTGTTAGCCAATACCTTTATCAGTGTTTCTCTTTCCCCTTCCACTTTTCTTCTCCCTCCTTTCTCCTCGCTTCATCTCCTCTCCCTCTCTATTTCTGTCAGTCTCTTCCTCCTCCTCCTCCTCCTCCTCCCCCTCTCTGACTGTCACACTAAGTGTTTGGGGCTCAGTGATGAATTGCCCTGTGTGGCTTTGTATCTGACCAATGCCGACTCACGGTAGGGGCTTAAGCAGCGGATCAATCGATGAGCTGACATTGAAGAATGATAGTGCTTGTTTGGTACTGAGAAGGGAGGGGGTGAAGGTGTGTGCGTGTAGGTGTGTGTGTTGTGTTATAGTCGGTGTGTAATATGTGTTTTGTTTGTATGTCAGGACCTTTAGAGCTTAAAAGATAATTCCAGTATTTCTCTCTCGCCATAGTTGACCAATTACAATCGTCCCCGTCCTTGTGAGTAATTTGGACGCCCTACACACGGGGAAATAAGGCCCAGATTTGAAAAAAGCCAGAATTATCCTTTAAGAAGGGCATGTCTGTCAATGGCGTATTGCTAAACTCTCATAGTCATCAGTATTCGAGTGTTATCCCTTGACCTTGTGTACCGGACCACAAAACCTCTTCTCTCATCCTCAGAAAAACACCTTTATTCTCCTCCTCCTGAAGTTACAGTATGTTGTTGAAATGATCAATAGTCTGTCTCTTCTATCCCCTAAGATCTCTGAAGGGTAACCTCGGTTGCAGAGACTGCCAGGATTCTTTTTCCCTTTTTTTGTGAGTCAGCCTGGAAATAATGAGAAAAAGTTGATTGCCTATAAGTCAAGTTTCAGCATGTTGTTGTGGTCTGACAGAGGAAGATACTCTTCTTCTACCACATATACCAATATTTTTCTCGGGTTTGAATCCCAATTAGCTTAATTATTACAGCAGCTATTATAGTGATGAAACACCTTACAATTATTTATATCACAGACATCATTGTTGATATAATCACCAGGAGGGACGGATAACATATCATGAGCTGCAGAGAATTCCTCTTTTTGTTATCAGTTATTCTGCCAACCGTCCTCTGGATTAATCAGTTGATAGATTAGTCTGTAAAATGTCACAAAGTAGCAGTGAAAAATGCCCATCACAATATGCAAGAGCCCAATGTGATGTCTTCAGTTCTTACAAACAGTCCAAAACTAAGTCAGTTAGTAATTTAAGACAGCAAATGCTCAAATTTGATGCTGGATTTTTAGGAAGAACTTGAATAAAATATAACCAGTAACAATTTAGATAGCTATGACAAAACACATAAGAACTGGAGCACATCTGACCTGCTCCCTATGTAGATATACTGTATATGTAAGAGCTTATTCTAAGCCAACGAAAACACAATGAAACTTTGTGTCTGAACAGGCATTCAATAGCAACTCTCAATACTTCGGTTCAGTATCAGGAAGAACCAGCAGTCGTATTGTAGCCTCATTACATGTGGAGTGCTGGACTCAGCAGCTCACAGTGATGTTTAGGATGCATGCCATGGCCCAGGGTTCTCACCTCAACCTGTCCCTTAGGCCAACTCTTTTGACAGACATAAATTGCCTCCTCTCCCCTCCAGACTGGACCTGGCGGAAGCGCTCCGCTGCACTTGATAGACACCACCCAGGATGGTCACAGCACTCAGTTAATAATCCTTCCCTCTGCACTGTTTTATCCTCCATGTGTCCAGGCACACCCACCTGCTTAGATTAACATGTAATGATATTAAACGAGAATAATACAGGATTAGACAATTGACTCATCAGCTGTACTTGTCAATTTATTTAAATATGTGTATTTGTGAAAAGCAGACGGACAGCGACTCGAAGGAGAAGTGGAAGGAAGAGTTTAGAAATCTTTGTTAGAAATCTTGTGGCACATTATGAAACATTAACAAGGATGTGGTGTTAGGTGAAGAGAGGAATAATGGTGTGTGTGTGTGTGTGTGTGTGTGTGTGCGCGCGTGCACATGTGAGCGCGTAAGACTGCGGATGCAGCGAAGCAAGAAATTACGAAACTGAGACAGACGGTAAGTGAATGTGAGATAGGGAGAGACGAGGAGAA
>CAAKHC010018900.1:32821-45774 GCA_901007825.1 Macroramphosus scolopax
TTGTTAAAAGCAGACGGACAGCGACTCGAAGGAGAAGTGGAAGGAAGAGTTTAGAAATCTTTGTTAGAAATCTTGTGGCACATTATGAAACATTAACAAGGATGTGGTGTTAGGTGAAGAGAGGAATAATGGTGTGAGTGTGTGTGCGCGTGCACATGTGAGCGCGTAAGACTGCAGATGCAGCGAAGCAAGAAATTACGAAACTGAGACAGACGGTAAGTGAATGTGAGATAGGGAGAGACGAGGAGAAAAGGAAGATGGAGGGAAGATGTGGGGTCAGTGAAGAAAGTAGAGAATAAAAAGAAGCACTTGACAAATGAAGGAAGAATGAACGAAGACACTGAGGATAAGTAGACTGAGAGGGGAGGGGAGACAACTGGGGAGGAGCATTTGTCTCCCGGGGGGGAGACGGGACTTAGAGAAGCTGTCGTTCACCTTCACTGAATTCATGCTGTCGTCCCATTCTCCCTTCGTCGACTGTGCGTGTGCGTGTGCGTGTGCATGTGTGTGTGTGGGGAGGAGAGTGTAAAATGACTCTGTCCTTGAACAAGGAGTTTATGTTATTGAGCAGTATTTTTCATAAGTGTATGTAGTTTGGGATTCATGCTTCTGTCCATTAACGCCCATGTGCGTGTGTAAAGCAGCATGTTTATACAGTAGACAGAATGAGTAGCCTCCTCTTCGAGTCAAACGCAGCCATACAGAGGCCCTTCAACTGACCGATGTGTCAGTTCTGCCCTGCAGTCTGCTGTTTCCTCCCACTGACCTTTTCAAATCTTTCCTTTTCCCTTTCTTGTTTTGGCACTGTGTTGACAGGTTTGATTCGAGGCTGCTTCCTGGAACTTAAACTGCCATTTACATCAACTAAAAGAAATAAACTGCACTTTTTCATATCTCATACCATAAAGGAATTAATGTGGATGTAATCGTTTCTACTCATATTTGTCCTGTCGACCAGCCTTATCTGTATTTTCCTTCTGCCCTCTTCAGTCCTATTTTGTGCTCATCCCTCTCGCTCTCTCTTTCTCTCAGGTGTGGGAGATGCTGTTGGGCTCCAAGTCTCCAGTGGTTAATGTGTTCATGGCCGTGCCAACTATCTACTCTAAACTCATCCAGTACTATGATCAGCACTTCACACAACCTCATGTCAAAGACTTTGTCAAAGCAGTCTGCAAAGAGAGGATCAGGTACTCGCTGTTGGGACAATGAAACACAGCTTTCTTGTGGGGAAAATGTTTCTTTAGATAGCAGTGAGAATCAACAAAGTGCCCACGCTACTAGAATACTGGGATTTTGGGATAATCTGAGTATTGTGATAACAGTGTCATATATTACCTTTTTCTAACTGAACATTATGAACCCAAAATGAAAACTTTGTCAGCACATGTTATATTGAATCCCATATAGTTTTCAGTCTGTTCATCTCAATTATTTTTATTGCAGCAAAATAAATTAATTGTTGCACGTACCATCTATAATAAAAAGTCAATACTTGGCATCCGTGCATCAATATAATATAAACATACAGAATACGCGATTCTATTATGTAATGACCACAACGTATGTTTATGTTTAGAGACTGTCCACAAAGTAAAGGTTGTTATAGGTAACATTATGCGGCTGCTTCCTAGAAGAATAGACGTACATCTGAGATATTAAGAACCTCTGTCAAGGAGCGTTGACGCCATACTTGGTGCCTCCATGTTTCCTTGATTTTGCCACCGATCTGTATGTTTGTCCTGATAAAAGCAGTATTAGTCGTACCCATCTTCCATTCCTCCTTTTTGTCATTAATGTTTGTACATGGAATCTGTAATTTCTTTCTTTGTTGGCTTCTCTCTTCAGACTCATGGTCTCAGGCTCAGCTGCTCTCCCTCTGCCCACTCTGCAACGGTGGCAGGACATTACAGGACACACCCTGCTGGAACGATACGGCATGACCGAGATCGGCATGGCACTGTCCAACCCTCTGAAGGGCCCACGAATCCCAGGTATTAAAGTTTGACTGACTAGAACTACACACACACTTTCAATGGAAAAGCACATTTGGGGGGAAATTAATGAGGCGAAATAAGTAGCAAAGCTGTGTTTCAGAGTAGCACAATAACGCCGTTCGACCTCAGGTGGCTAAATGATAAGACCACCACACAGCAGGGGGTTTGGATGTCACTGCATGATCAAGAAGTGAAGCCAGTACAGGTTTCAGGAGGAGAGGTCCAGGCCGATCTGCTGTGATCTCATCTTGTACTGTATGTTGTTGTTCTTCTTGTTCCCACTGCATTGCATCATGAGATGTTTATGCCAATACAGGCAGGACTTTAATCAGTCCGTCAAGCGATTAATTAGTTTTTGGTTTTTTTGTATGACAGCCCCTAATAAAGACTTAAATTACTCAGACTGCTCAAATCTCATTTTGGCTTTGAGCTTCATATAAAACTTTGGATACATTTTTTCGTAGAGAGAGAACAGACCACAAAAAGCTAAATCTGTTAATATTTATGACTGACCTGATAAACCACAGAGGCAGCCGTGATCAGAATCTGCAATCTTCTGATTATCAGCAAACAAAAGTGCAATCAATAACTTTATCTACTGTAATCGGATACATACTTGATGCCTGGAGTTATTGGCAGACCATAATTCAAATTAAAGGACTCATTAAGCCAAAGCTTGTGGATTCTGCTTTTCAATTTTTCCGAAGTTGATAGTTGATTTGCTGAAACCTGCTTGGTATCAATTAAAACAGAGATAAATTTGAATGTGATTGAAGTTAATATCAGAGCTTTTGTTTCCAGGTTATGTTGATTACTGACGTAGATATGTTGTAGATACGCATGTTGTATGCTGCAGCATGTTTTTGACAAAGACTGAACAGAACAGGTGACAAAGTGAGTTCCTCTCCATACACCGCAGCATTGTTGCCATTGTTTACAAAGGAGATGCCACAACACTAATTACAGCTTATTACATTCAGCTAAATTTAACCAAAGACATCAAACATTTGGTGCGACAACATTTTGGTAACACTCTTCTCCTTTATCTCTCAAATATCTGATGCTTTTCAGCGTTCCCTGCCAGTATAATTTTGTACTTCAGCTTCACATGTTGGGTTTTGATCAGCCGTTTTCTCTGGTGTGATGTCAAGTAAAACCCCATGATCCCAACAACACCTCCCTCACACATGCAAGAACAAAAGCGAGGTCTGGAAATGAGGTCAGACTTGTGGTGGTTGCTTTCTTCTCCTTTCCTTTTTTTCTTTAAGCTCTATTCTTCTCTAGTCTTCTACTGTCCTCCCCCTTCCCCTTCCTGTTCCCCAGCCAACTCTCCCTCTTACAGGTAAAGCTAATTAGCTTGCAAGTGGGTTGGGTAATTCTCTGTCTGCAGTCTTGTTAGGGTATTGTTTTGTTTGTTTGTCAAGTAATGTTTGGCATCAAATGAACGGGCTGAGTTTGATTCCTCTCAGGTGATTACCAGGAACGGCTTCAAGAGGTCTGTGGTTCTATTGATGTTTTCGCTGCCAGACGTTTGTGGCAGAAGTGTGTAGGTGTGAGTGTATGCAGGCATGAGTTTGTGCCTGTTTGAGTCGGGGTGTTCCTGTCTTGTCTTTAAGTAGGTTAAAATGGATCAATAACAACCGCAGGAAACACACTCAGAAGTCTGGTGGAGTGGAGTCACCCTCTCTTGCTCTCTTACTCACTTTATTTTCTTTTAGTCCTCTGCCAAATAAGAAGCTGACAGCACTGCTCTTACTACACCTTATTGACAACTGTTTCATTTATTATATTCCCCTGTATGTAGGGCATCTATCTGGCCTGATTTTATTGTGTAGCTTACAGTTTTGGAGCACTCCAGATTAACAGCAGTGGGGCTTTCTAGGTCATATTGCCCTTGTTGAGATGTAAATATGTAAGATGAGTTCATCCTCCTTCTCTCCATCTCATCATTATCTCACCCTGCCTCCTCCTATTATATCATTTTATCCCGCTTCTTCCTACATTGCAACCTCTTTCTTGTTTTCTCACTGGCGAGTACTTCAGTTTTGTTTTCGTAGTTTTGGCCATCAACTGTATCATAAACAAAATATTCACTAAGTAAATTGCTGAAAACTGTCGGCTTGTTTAAAACATGCTTGTGCACCACCTCGCCTGATATTTGACATGAATTAGGAAGGACAGGAAAAATGTCAGCAGGGTTAGTGAAGGAACAGCTGAAGTACCCCTGAGCAAGGCAACTAACCCCCGCCGGGGGCAGCCGTTAATTGGCAGCCAACCGCTCCTGTGTGTGTGTGTGTGTGTGTGTGTGTGTGTGTGTGTGTGTGTGTGTGTGTGTGTGTGTGTGTGTGTGTGTGTGTGCTCACTCCGTGTGTTCACTGTGTGTTTCATGGATGGGTTCAAATGCAGAGAACGTTGTATCTCTTGCAGCATCAAGAAAGTATTAAGACTAAGATTAAAAATTCTGGAACAAGTATTTGGATGTATATATATGTCTATATATAGAGATAGAGATACATACAGCTATAATGTACTTTATCCTACATACTCTCGTTCCTTTTGTTGTCACATGGTTTTCCCTGGACTGTGTGCAAATGATGAAGGGTGTGTGTGATGGACATTGCCAATCAGGACCAGAGTGGATGAGATCAATATTCAGTGAGAGAATCTCCAGAGAATCAGGCCCTGACCTGCACTTTATTGGGAGAGCAGTGGTTTGTGAAATTGTATAATAGCCTTAAGGCAGGCAAGCACACGCACACAAATTCAAAAGACCACTGAGACGTTCTCCGAGCGTTCCCCGTGTGCACTCTTTGCTATAATTACTCACATCCGGAGGTCAAACAAACAACATAAAAACACTGCAGGTGATGTCAGTGCATGTGGGAATTTTACATTTTCTTTTACACTTTTTCTGTTACTTGTAGGAAGAATCAATGAGGAAGTCAGGAACTTTTTTTTTTTTTAATTTTTGACGCCCAGTTCAAAATATGTCAGCTCGGGTTTAACACTTTAATGCAGCTGTGCGACAATTCAAAGGCTTGTCAAGCACGCAGCAGTAGTTCAGGCTGAATGAATGAATACTACTTTCAGTACTTTGCGACGAGAGAGCGAGAGAAGAGAGAGAGCAGAGACTGTATTTGAGTGAGTGGTCATTAATGTGTGATGAGTTGTTGATGATTATAATCAATGTGTGTCATAGAAGGTGAGATATTTTATAACTAGTCATTGATGCTGAAGGTACAGGTTCCAACCTTGGACTGTATTCTGGGTTGAGCATTAGATATTTTTAAATCAAACAAGTGTCACACTATCATCCCAGGAACACCTCTTATATTTGGAGTTTACCCCATGTCGATGGAAACAGCTGCATGAGGCATCGCTCCTGAAATCCCCCGACTGTCCAGCTAAGCAGACTTATGGTGACTGAGACGAATGGCTTTCGGTTTACTGGTTTACAGTAATACAGGCTCAGCAAACCGTTTAGTGACCAGTTATGCCCTGTAGATGGAGGTTAATAGCATCCTGGAGGAGAGCACTCCCACTGTAGTAGAAATCCGTCATGAAAGGTTGATGATGAACACTTCATTGTCCCATGAAATTAGAAGGGAAACTTCATGTTTGTACACTTGTTTTCTGGGCCTGTGTTTGCTCATGTGTGATGACGTACCAACAGGGGCTGTGGGGTTGCCTCTCCCTGGTGTGGAAGTTCGGATTGCCATGAATAACACCACCAACACCACAATTGTGGAGGGGAACCACAGAGACACGCAGGTAATTCCTGAAAGAATAAAGACTTCCATGACTTAATAATTAATGTGAGAAAGAACTGTATCGATACCGACTGGATGAAATCTAAAAGCAGAAAAGATTTTAATTTAAGCCTCTTACTCTACTGTACAACCCAACATATGAATAATGACTGAATTTCCATATTGAGAGATAAATATTCTCATGCTAGCTGTATTAACCAATGTCGAACTGGTCGTATTCAGATTGGAATATGTGGTCTTGCTATCATTGGTTAGGACACCACTTAGCAATCGCCTGGATTGTTTAAAACGTCTCTTCCCTAATTTATTATTAGACTGCTAACTCCATCTATCTTCCTCTCTTCCCGTCAATACGCCACAGGTACGTCCCGGTCTGGAGGGGAAGGAAGGGGAGCTCCTTGTTCGAGGGCCGTCTGTCTTTAAGGAGTACTGGAACAAACCTCAAGAGACAATAGAGACTTTTACTGATGACGGCTGGTTCAAAACAGGTACCAAACACTTTATCCCTCCCCCATCCTCTCTTCCCCCCCTCTATGTTTTACAATCTTGAAGTGAGCACTGTACTGTAACACACACACACGCATTCCCTTAGAGGGAGTGAATTCTGACACTAATTGCATCTACATGAATTGTAAAGTCGGAGGGATTCACAGGAGGAGGAAAGATGTCAAATGTCTTTTCATCTCTGCAGCCGACTGCACTTTCAGGGCTTGATTTTAAACACTTAAAAACCAGGAGTCTACTCTACAGGAAGAAGCCATACTCACATATTGAGAATGTGTGTACCGTGTGTGTGTGTGTGTGTGTGTATGAACATTTTGGGGAACTATGAGCGAGTGATAAATGGACTGTGTGTTTCCAGTGCTGCAGGGCATTTTTCCTCCTAAGTGGTTGTGACTGCTCAAAGTCTTGAGGAACCAAGTATTGCTCTTTCGCTCCTCCTCTCCCTTTCTCTCTTCAGTGTGTGTGTGTGTGTGTGTGTGGTAGCACGGAGGTAAGCTGTCATCAGAAGCTCTCTCCCCCTGCGGCCCAGCACTTCTCTCTCTGCCCCCCAAAGGACCACCCCTTTACTGCCAATCCACCAGGAGACAGGCGTTGGGTTTGGCATGGGGAGGCTGGAGGGTCGCAAGAAGGAGGGCAGAAGCAATCTCAACTTTGAGTTGTCATGTAAATGACAGGAAATGGGAGCCAGAAACAAAGAGCTGCAAGTTGAGCTTCAAGATGTGGTGACAGAGGGGTTAGAAAGGGCCAGCTATGAAGGGTAGCATATAGTGCCCCAGGGAGACGAGGTATAGACAAGGTAAGGATGTGTTGGTGGGAGGGGGGTGAGAAGCAGCAAAGAAGGAGCGAGTGGTGGAGAGCCAAGCAGGGAGAGGCAGTGGGAGAGAAGGGCAGAGTGTGTTTAATTGGCTTTGCAGGCTGGAAGGACAGAGATCCAGAGCACAGCACGCTGCTGTCACACTCTATTACAGCTGCTGGCCACATAATGAGAGCCCGCGCAATCAGCTCCCCACAGACTAGTCCCTCAAGCCACACACACACACACCGTGGACTACTGTATAGGAAACCGGCAAGCATGTTCCTGCCTATGTGTTGCTGACTCCCACTCAAGCGCACACACAAAGACGTATGTGGCGGTAGGAGTGAAGGACCTGTTCACTTTCTGGATAGACAATGGTCAGGTGACAAGCAGTGGGTGCACTGTCAAGACTTGAATGAATGTGAAACAAGACATGTGCTGCAATGACAAATTATTTACACCACCTTCTTCAGGTTTCTTCTCATACTTCACAAAATTAAATTTTTGAATCAACAGGTCTCACGCCTGTCCTTGATGTCCGTACAAAACAGGTTTCGACTTCATTTCAATTAGAACTTTTAAGATCTAAGTTTTGTAAATGCAACAACATCAATTCTATGGTTTGAGGGAACACTCGCTGCGAGTCCTGGACAACACACTTCTTTATTATACAGAAGTAGGACTTTGATCTCAGTCTATCAACATCGCCTGTCAGCCATGACTTGTTCTGAAGCTGCAGCACTGAGGTGATAAAATCATTATCTTCGGGTTAATGACCGCAGCTCTGCTTGATAATTGACTATATTGAAGTTTTGTAAATGAGTGATCACAGAGAAAGAAAGTTCGAGGCGACTTACTGTCATCTTAACTTTTCTGCCACACTGACCTGACCCTCATTGGGCAGCTTGCATAATCAATTTGCCAAAGCTCACTTTTACTTGCACACACTGAAGTAGTGTTTTAGTCTGGGAGAAGGGATGAAAGGGAGAAGAAAGCTGCATTTAACGTGCTGTAGTGTGTGTGAATGAATAATATCTGCGGTCGGACCAGGTGGACTCAAGCAGGTTGACTCTGAAGGAGAGGCTGGAGGTCTGATGTCTAACGCAGGAGAATGAACTAAGCTGAATAGAGTTATGGTGTTGAATGCAATGTGGATTACTAAGACTTTAGGTCACCCACCTTTATGATCATCTTCAGATCTCGTTGTCAGTATACCTTTATCCTAGATGCCTGGCCTTCATAAGTGTTAGGATGATTCTGTTATTTATCTACGCTGCATACTTTCACCTAAATCCGAGCTTTGGTGTGTCCTCGGTCCACTACACAGGCAGGCACTGGTATGCAGCACATTGATTTAGAATAACAAACTCATAAACTAAGACGCCTTTGAGGCCTCAGAAAAACCCTCACAGTTTGGGCACTGTGTAAGTGTGGATACCTGAGAGGGAGAAGTGTTACATGGAGACTGGCTTCTTGCACTTAAACCTCTCCATAGCTCACTACCTCCCACACCCTCACCCTTTTACCCTCACACCTGCTCCTTGTTTCACACTCCTCCTTCCTCTCTAACACTGTTTGATCCTTGAACCTTCGTCTCTGACTCTTGGTTGATCTCTTCTCACCTTCCAACTGAGCTTTTTGTTTCACACTTTAGTTCGCATCCTCTAGGATTTGAACTTTGGGTCAGGTAGGAAAACTGAGTGGTGTTGAACACTACACTGCTTTTAAGAGATCTGAATACGTTGTATTTTCTGGCTGTAATTGAGTCAGGCATACAAAAGTCGATCATAGTGAAGAATTTCGGTCGCCGAATCACGTCCAAAAAACACTATCTTCTCTCAGACTGCAACCTCTCCATCAGTCTGACAGTTGTAGCAAAGGAGGCATGAGAGAGGCTCAACTGAGGGGAAGAAGGTCCACTATCCATCTTGGAACTAACTTCGAACATTTGAAACATGTAAAATGTGAGAAAATGTTGGGACTCTTGGTTAAAAGTTACCTGATGGCTATAAAAACATATTTAAAATATAAACTCCTGCATGTAAAATTCAGTTAAAGTACAGCAAAAGTAATATACAGCATTAATCAGGTGGTTATTATATATCATTATTAATATGCTAGTTCTCTTCATACGACATCTTTACAGATCCTTCAGTGAGTTGTTGAACAATTCAATTTCTTCTGACATTTTACTGAAATATATTGAATGCAAATATTCACTGCTGTTTGTAAACTGTGTAAAACGCAGCCTCACTGATAGTTTCACTTTTTAAAATCTCACTGAGCTTAAACAAAGTCGAAATCTTCCCTGAATCATAAATCTTCAGAGGAATTCTGTCGCAGAAAGTTGCATTTTATTTCAAAAGGGGACGTTGAATAATCGTTTCCTGTCTATTCTGAACTGAACAATGATTCTGCTTTTCTTTTTGATAAACCAGCTGAATTGGTCATACAAATGCAATTACGCTGAGATCCTTTCTTTTCTCGCTCTGTTTGTGCCGTGCAGCAGACAAAGAGTGGAAGATGAAGTCGGAGAAGAAAGATATCTAATATAGGACACTGACAGGCGAATAAACAGTGAAAGGAGAAATAGCCAAAGTAGAGTGGAATGTAAGAAGAAAAGGAGTGTGAGACCTCAGATCAATAACTTCTCAGCCAGCCAGAGGTGTCTTTTCGAGTGCGAGCGGGTCTGCATAGCTTGACTGGCAGCTCTATAGGGAAGCTGTCGCTTTCCCCTGAGTGCTCTCTCTTTCCCCTCATCTTCACAAACATCTCTGAGCACATTGATTCTCTCTTGCCTTCTTTGTGCACTATTGTAGAGCAGGTCTGCTATCCAGAGCTACAATTTAGCTTTTCTTGTTTGACATTTCAAAGAAATGTGAGGGCAGACATGACACAGAAATGTGACGGCAGGGAGTCACAGAGATGAATTCAGATCCTGACAGTGTTACAGACTTTGGTTTAGTTGATTCTCAGGCACCCCCTCCAGAAAAGGTTGCCACATTGGGAATAAAACCTTGAATAAATTGATAAATGTTTTAATGAATACGACTAGTAATCCTGAATGTTAGAGGCAGGCAGTGCAGAAGCTGCCTGGGCTGATATTTGTGTTGTTATGTTATGTTAGATTTTTTATTTTTATTCATTTGAATTGGCTCAAAGGCTAAATTTGAACTCTGGGCTTTATTCTTTGCAGTTTAATCACATTCACATTCTCCTTTATTTCATTTGACCAATAGAGTCAGACAATCTGATCAAGGCAGTGATCAGCATAAAATACAAACACATAATTACAGACAGAAAAAGGTGTCAAGTTTAGAAAAACAACATCAGTTGCATCACCAGTTAAATGACAAACATTGTGCCAATGGAACCTGCTTATGTGAGCCTACTTTATTCTTTAAGAGCCAGAATAAGAATTAAGTGCTGCGAGTCTTGTCGGATGCATCTGCAAGAATAGTTGATATAATATTGTAATGTATAATATGTTATATTCTGCACAGGTACTTTGGAGCAACGACACCTTTAAACTGACTCTTCCTGCTAAGTGACAAAACAGATGTATCAAAGAACGTGTGTATTTGTGTGTCTGTGTAAGCCCGGCTGTAAAGGTGAGTTTCAGGTCGGCGGAGTAAATTCTCCTCCGACGGACGGACAGAAGTGTGGCTCGTATCCCGCGGAGCCATCACCAGTCATTTGTGCATCGATGACTGACTCTTTTGCTCCCAGCTGTGCTCTCCTCTGCCCCGCCTCCATCCTTTTCTGTGTTTCCAAAGTCAAATTTCACCCCCAGACACATCGTGTCCTCCTAACTCCAATGTCAGCGCTGCCAATTGGACTCGCAGAAACCCTGCCCTCGCAGCACTTTGCTCCAACTAGCCATCCTCCCGTCCCTTTAACATTTACAGCCAAGACGTTGACACATAGATGTCCTCGATTTATTAACACCAGATGCAGGTAAATCTGCTGCTCTGAACAACTAAACTACAGAAGCTTTCAGCAAACTGTTGAAGCAGCTGCAGATAAAGAAGACAGCTTCCCTACTTTCATTCATCTGTGATCCAGTCAGAAGCAAAGACATCGGTGTCATCATCAGCAGTTGTTTTTCGGCTTCAGATTTGCGTGTTTCACTGTATAACGGGAGCATGTAAAAGGCAGTAAAGCGGTTTGCTTGATGAACGTGGCAGATCAGAGACAGACATCAATCCCAGAGTTCAGCGTGTTATCTGCCAGCAGAGAGGCAAACCAGCAAGAAATATAATCAGTAATATTAACATAAAGTAATTCCAGCTCCTTTAATTGCATTATATTAAACAAATTAGATCACTCATCCAAGTGCAAAGAGCTTTTTTGTATATTAATTACTAAAAAAGGAGCTGTGACAAAAGTTAAGGATGATAAATAATGTCAGAGCTGAGATTTCACTGCTTGGCTGTCTGTTATTTATCCTCATTAACTCTTCTATCTTGGCTTTGGGGCTTTAATGTGGAGCATTAATATTCATATATGCTAAGTGTTTACAGTCACTCTGAGAGGAGGCATGACTCACATTTAGACCTCTCTCATCTTTGTGTAGATAAGAGCCTCCTCTCCACAGGGATGTAGGGCACTCAGCTTTAACCTGCAGTGCGAAGGGTTCAGGTTCGGCTGAATATGGCGAAACTACTGTGACTCCACTTAAACCTTCTCAAGGAGAAGCATCTCCTCATCCGGCTCATTCTCCACTGATAACTAGTGCAGGGACGTAACTAAGCACAACGTTGTAATAGAATTTCTAAAATGTCAGCTTTTCTGACAACATTTCGATATTAAAAAGGTGTCGCCACGCCTGACGCTTCCAGGAGGTGTTTGCAAAGTTGGTATTCAGAGGACTACAAAATTGAATTGAAACACATCTACTGGCTGCACAGCATGAGCAACCTCCATAACAACGTCTGTGTTAAGGTACTGAGTTACTTTGTGCCTCCCCCTTGTGTGGCCCCTCAAGGACCATTGTGCCTTTGTATCTGATACAGTTTCTATGGAAACTTTCACTTGTCAAAAAACTACAGATTCTGAGGTTTTCACACCGAATAAAAGATTTCTTTGTCACAAATAAAATGAAATATATATGTAGAGTAAAAAGAGGTGCAAAGTACATTTCAATGCAATGAGTGAGAGCTCAGGCGGGCGAAGGAAGGACACGTGTTGTGCTGCTCAGGAGAGATTCGGTTCAGGATGTGCTTGTACTAATTGCATATTTCTTATTCCACTGAAATAATGATGGGAAGTGAAGACAACCTGGCAGGTGTGCTGATATATATTTTTATAATCCATTATTATTAGTCCATATTTTTATCGAAGGCTTTTTTTTTACTTTCAATGAATCACTCGAAAGCCACTCGAAAACTTCCATCACTCAGCTCAGAGGTTTAATGCACAGATGAAAATAGGAACACGGACATGCTTCTTCACATGCTTTCCTTTTGTCATCCTCTAAATTGTACACTAACATGCCAGACACATCTCAAGGGTTGAGTGGAGTGTCGAGATCCGTGCTTTCGATTACAACTACGCACACAACACTTTCGGTGTATTTCAGTGAGAGCAGAAATGTGATGTAGAGCTTCAAGGCACTTAGCGAGTAACAGACGACCTCCGTCACCTCCACAAAGGTTTCCTACATTTTCGGTTCTCTCTCCTTCCCCGACACTTCCAGTAGGGATGCCAGTGGCAGACAGCGGGAAGTGTTTTTGTAACAGTGGCCTTTGTCATATGTCACTCTGTCTTTTTCTTCTTTTATCTTTTTGTTCTTCACGTTCGTGTCTTTCTTTTTGAATACTTTAAGTAGCCGTGCAGTTGGGGAGGGCACATCTGCTGGGGGGGGGGGGGGGGGGGGGGGGGGGTCGT
>CAAKHC010018900.1:45794-57391 GCA_901007825.1 Macroramphosus scolopax
TTTTTGTAACAGTGGCCTTTGTCATATGTCACTCTGTCTTTTTCTTCTTTTATCTTTTTGTTCTTCACGTTCGTGTCTTTCTTTTTGAATACTTTAAGTAGCCGTGCAGTTGGGGAGGGCACATCTGCTGGGGGGGAGTACCCCCTCCTGCCACTATAACATATTTAATATATACGATCTATAATATCTAATAGTTTATTTTGTTTACAATACTCTTACTTAACTCAATTACTTTATATATTATCATTTCTAGCCTGATTAAGGCCACTACAATTATATGTTTCCTATGGCACAAGTGTGCTGACACTTTTTCTAACACATGCATGTTGTCAGCGCCGTGGAATCGCCGTTTCCCTGCCAGCCACAAGTGTTTTTTGAGCGGCACTCAGCGAGAAAGGTAAAGAACCAACAGCTTGGTGCCGCCATAAGGATCTCCATTAGTTCCAACCGGAGTGCATCACACGCAGCCTTGTACGTCATTATGAAAAAGACTTTGCATTGGTCACGTTCCCGAATTACGAATGGCATGAACATGCTTTTTTGGGGATTTTTTGTGTTAGCTGGGTTACTCGCTAGATTACGTTTATTTCTGTCTTCATTTAAAAACGTGCCAATTAATACAGACATCCCTGCTGAAGAAGTAAATTACAGCAGGAATGGAGACAAATCACCGGTGTTCTATCCAAAATTGACTCAAGCAGAAAGCTGAAAAGCAGTTGTGCATTGCACTGAAAACATGTTAAGTTGATCCAAAGTTCATTTTCTGAATTTCAGAACTAGTTTTCTTGTTTTTTGAACGACACGGTTGTTTCTCTTCCCTCCATCCAGTTAAAGTCTTGATCTGTTCTTATTTCTTTTTTTCTTCCTCCACACTATGTGCCTTCATTTTCTTTAATGCCTCAGAATGAGATGAAAGCCCAGTGCAATTAGGCTCCTTATCGTTTTAATTAAGAAAGCCATTCGGCCATATCTGCCTCTGACGCCATAACACATAATGGCAGAGAGTCTCTGATGCCTGAAGTAGTGTTTGTGCGCGCGTGTGTTGTGTTTGTATGCGCTGCGTGTCTTCATACAGTATATTTGTGTGTGCCTCTGTGTCTATGCGTCCTGGTAACACAGTTCCCAGCAATCTCTCTCCCACCCTGTTTTCTACTTTTATCAGTCTGTGTTCTCCAATCACTATTCCCACTTGTGCCTCTTTCCGAACATGCTGTTCGAGCCCTCGTTATTTCCTTCTCCTCAAGGAGACAAGGTCAAAATGTCCTGTGTAAGTACTTCAAACTCAACACAAGTATGTTGTCTGAGTGGTAGTTTACAAACCTTTTGACAAACATTAATGCCGTTTCCTTCCTCTACGCTTAAAGCATTTGCAGCCAAATGGATGAATTTAATGGCATTTCAATCCGTCTCAGCTTCTGCACTCACATGCACACGTGTGCAAACAAACACTAACAGTTTACAAATGTGCCTGTAAAATGCTCTTTTTCTCATATCTGTTAATGAGACTTTAACCAAATAATTCCTGCATGTTTCACTCTTTTCCTGTTCATCCAGAAGAAGAGGAGAAACTATAAGTACGCTGTTACTGGCGTTAACACCCAATCAAGCGACACTACTCCCCCCTCGGCTCTATCCCTCTCCCTCCATCCTCCCTCTCCTCCCCTGTTACCCCAGCCTATCAGTGCGGAGCAGTGGTCTGTGAAGAAATTCCCGATATCTAAATTTACACACTGTATCAATCTTGTTTAATAGACTGGAAAGCTTATAGCCGCTGTGGCAAGCCGGCAGAGAGGGCAGCAGTGATAAATTGTCGGTGTGCAGGCGACAGCCGCCCGTGATGTATAATGAAATATTTATGATTTATCCCAGCTAATAAACTGAAATGAAGTGCGTGATGTATGGGAACAGATGGGTCCTCTATTGATGCTAAGGCGTAGAGGCAATCGGGAAGAGGAGACAGGAAGATAGGTGGAGAGAAGGAAACAGGAGATGTGTTGAGAGATGCTTCAGAGAAGTAGAAGTTAAGGACGAATGAATGAGGTAGTGAAGAAAAAAAACGGAGGCTAAAGATGCAGTTGTGAGTTTGTTTGGAGGAGCGTGAAAAAGTGGGAGAACATGTTAGATGGAAGGCGGATACAGAGTTAGAGCATAGGGATTAAATGATGGCAGGGAAGACAGAGCGGAGGAGAAGCAGACTAACATTAACATTTTATACCTCTACAGTTCTTTATCAAGTTGTTTCCAAGTCTGTTTTTATTTGAATCCATATTTCAGGTTAAGAATGGACCTGCATCCCTCTGGAGTTTCTTCAAACACAGTTTAACCAGGTGGCTTTGTCCTTAAAACATAAATAAACAGCCTTCCACCAAAAGCATCTGTCTGCAGCTCAATAGAATTTGCAGACACTAGTTTTGTACGAGGCAACGCAGAGACGAAAATGAACAGCGTCATTTCATCGACGCCTTTTTTTGCCAACAGTCTCAGAACCACAGTTACTGTTTCTGACCTTCGCTGACCTCTCAGTCCGCCAGCACACACACACACACACACACACACACACACACACACACACACACACACATGCGATCGATTCTCCCCTCAGTCCCAGCTGTGAACGCAGCACCTGTGATAATCCCAAAGAACACCTCCGTGTTCTTTCTTTCCTTCCCACCTCTGTCCATTTTTCTCTCTCCACTTATCCATACTGACCCATTTCCTCTGCTCGTCATCACCAGGCCCAGCTGAGCCCCTCATACCACATGGTGTACGCATCCTCACCACACCTGTCCCCCTAGACGTGTGTGTGTATGTGTGTGCACTGCTCTGTTATAAACAGTGTATTTTTTTAGATTTTCACTATCCTTTAAAATAGAAAATAAAAAATAGCAAAAAAAAAATGTTTTTGAAACCTTTCCGCAGAATGAAATTCTAGACCTTTTTATCTTTGACTTCCTTCTCATTTGTGTGCCATCTAGGAGACACAGCAAACTTTAAAGATGGTGTCTACTGGATCCTGGGCCGTAGCAGTGTTGACATTATCAAGAGTGGAGGCTACAAGATCAGCGCACTCGAGGTGGAGCGCCACCTGCTGGCTCATCCAGACATCATAGGTAAACATGCCCTACGGGGTCAGACTTGGTTGTTGACATGTTTGTCCTTGACGCCTCTCTACTCTTGCACATTGGGTGTGTAATGAAATGACTGGGGAACAGTCATTTCAGTCAACATGATGTCAACAGCAGGTGTTTCTTACCCCTGTATGTTTTATACTCATCTTTTTAAATCCAGTGTGCAGATGCACATGATTCAAAATACAAACATGGTTCACTCACATCATACTTGTGAGGAGCTGTGTAATAATAATGTCTGATATGTGTGTGATGTCTGTGTCAACCTCACAGATGTAGCTGTGATCGGGGCCCCAGATGCGACGTGGGGTCAGAAGGTCACTGCCGTGGTGCAGCTGAAGGAGGGGCAGAGTTTGACCTTGCCTGAATTGAAGAGCTGGGCAAGGTATTGTGCCTTTCAACTAAATCATCTTTTCCTTCAAGATACTGCAATTATTGTACTTGTTCAAATCCATCTGTTATCTATAACTACTGTTATACTTGAGGTAAGTAGCACAGCACACTAAATATTAAACATTTGCATTGATCACATAGATCTATGCAGAGATGGACACCATGAGAGCGTTCTAAAAGTGAAGCAAAAATACCTTGATCGCCCCCTGGTGGCTGGTTACAGTATAGGTTACAATTCACACCTGACCCTCTTTGCTAGCGGCTGGAACTTGGGCAAAACCAAAAAATCTAAGCACATGTCAAATACATTTTTTCTAAAAGGTGATTTTCATCAATTTCAGGTAGTTGTTATCACACTGATGTTTGTCCAAGTGTTCTTTTTTCGGACCGGTTTGGTTTGTTAATTGGTAAGTTTGGCCTTCAATTTAGCCTTTAAGTTGTTCAGGTTAATTAGGTTGATTATAGATCATGAATTTGATACTTATCACAGCTGATTTGATTTCTCTGAATTTGATCGTCACAAATTCTACATGCATATTTTCGTGTCTTGCATCAGATTAGTAGTTGATGATGGGGATCTGTGACTCTGCTCCTCAAAGGCACAGCTGCAGGGTAGATGCTTTCTTACAAACTGTCCATCTATAGCTTAAGGATAAAGTCATACTCAGCCACCTGCTAGCTTCAAAACCTCTTCACAGCTGCAGGTGGACGCCAACCGGTACCACAACTGGAGACTGTGACCTGAATAACTTCCAACCAATCAATCATCCTGAATGCACAAAAAAAAAACAACAGAGCGGACCATGTTTCTTTGTTGCCAACTGATGACGACCGTGACTTCAGAAAATCGCAGTGCGCTTATTCAAGAAGACAATTTTTACTGCTCGTTGTCAGTCCGGCGATAAACAAATGAAGGCTCCTAATGCAGGCTGCAGCTCTCCAAGCAGTTCAGCACACATCCCCAGTGACTTCCCCTGAAGTCTCAAGATCAATACGGAAGGATGTGTGAGAGAGAGAGAGGCCAGAGATGGACTAATGAGGGAGTTGAAGGAAAGATGACATGAAAAAGACGAAGATATGGAGGAAGCGAACAAATGATTGTTACATAGGGCTTTGTCTAACAGGCAACAGTGGGGTTTTTTCTTTCTCTCTAAATGTCAGTGGAGTTTATTTTGTCTCTTGCAGACAGTTGGTGGTGACTCGCTGCCCTCTGCTTTGGTCTAACTGAAGGCACCAACATTCATTCTCCACTTTCTTTTGCTCTGTTTTCTCGTACATTTTATAGATTGAGGTGTGACTCATGTATTCACCTTACTCTCCCCACGATTTGTGTTGCTCTACATTATCCCTCCTACTGCCGACTGCTATTGTTTATCCATCTGTGAGTGCAGTGTGTGTGTGTGTGTGTGTTAGAGCTGTGGGCTCCATATGGTGTGAGGGTGTTAGATCCTTCTGCTGTGGCCTGCTGGTCCAGCATGGTGGATTACGACTGCTGCTGTGACCCAGGTTAACACACACACACACACACATATACACACACACACGCACACACTGTGTTTGCAGCCACGGGTGCTGCCAGCGGACAGGCAGTGCCAGCACACCACCCACCACTTTGGCCAGGGTGCAGGGGAGAGCGAGGGAGATAAAATGAGACATAAACAAGTAGATGGATGCTCACTCTTCAGTGCCCTGGCTTCGGCTGTCAGTCTGAATCTCTATCACAGCCTCTGCACCCTACTCTGCCTTGAACACACATGCACGCACAAACACACTGCCCCAGAGAAATTGGTGACACGAGCAAGCACCATCGTATACACATACACTCACTCACACTTTACTCACAGAGTCAGACAGACAAAGACATCTGCTGAAAGGGGTGTTTGATGGCAGTAGTGTGAGTCATTATGTTCACTTGAACCACAAGCATACACACATGAAGAAACTAGGTTAGAAGATAATAAAAAAACCTCCAGGCTTCAACTTGACTTGACGTAACAACCATGCACGGAAAATGGTATAAATAAAACGCTTTTAATTATCCCGGCATCCTGTTCTTTCTTTTCCTTTTTATTATTATTATTTTTGTGTTTCATCTTACTTTGATTGTATTGTTTTGTAGGAAGGGAATTGTTTATGTCTGGAAGGTGAATTAGGGATATTAGGGTGGAGAGCTGCAGAGGCTATGAAGGACGTTGTTTTTCTTATCTTGTGTACTCTGCCACAGGGCTAGCCTTTGTTCTGCAATTGTTTTTCGCTTTTTTGTTTTCCTGTTTGTTGGTGCATATGTCTGCGCATGCACATTGCCATCCATGTGTGCACATCTGCCAGTGTTGTGAGTCTCCGTGCATGCCTGTCTGAGGAGAGTCTGTGTGTTTCTCCTTTCTGCAGTCAGTGTTTTACAGTCTGTCTATTGGGTGTGTCTTTTGCAGAGAGCACATGGTGCCCTACACCATCCCTACAGGGCTGGAGCTGGTGGAGGAGATGCCAAGAAATCAGATGGGCAAGGTCAACAAGAAGGACCTCCTGCGACACTTCTTCCCATGACCGGATCCCTTTGCAATGTATGATAGCGTGCAGGTTTCTGGTTGAAGAGCATCACATGCACGTTACCTCCCGACTGTCCCCATCTGTACTTTAGAACAACCAACATGAAGAGTGTACAGACAGAATGAAAATATAATGAATAAAAAAAAAACCATTGAAAAGGAAAATGAATATCTGCAAACACTGTCACAGCTGTAATTCTATTCTGACTGACAAAGTTCGAGGTTATTCAAGCAACATAATGTAGTAGAAGTATTTGACCTCGAAATAACAGCTTCAAACAAATTGTAGTGGTATAACGACTTATAATAGAGAGAATTGAGTCTCTTTCATTCCCAGTTCGCACATCAAACACCTGTTAATGCACCGTTCATGAGTGAGTCTTTATGGCACAGAAACTGGATCAGAATTGTCATTACAGACATCGTGGGAAGACGAGATGACCGTACATGAGGTTGACGAAGGAGGCTAAGAAGAGAGAGGCCACATCCTTACCTGCCGCTGCAGAATCAAAGGTGCTAGTGTCCTGTAATTACCACCTGTGCAACCAGAGGCCACTGTTGCTAAGCAGAAATTGCATTAAGTACTTTTAATTAGAGTCTCAACTGCCTTTGTTTCATATTACATACGAAGCAGATTTGTTCACATTGAAAAGACTGTTTTGGACAATGTGATGCTAAAAGATAATGTATTGTTAAATTTATTGATTGATACGCTTGATTTGAAACAATACATATGAAGATTAGTTGCAGTGCACACGAATATAATGTTGTTGTTTGACTTAGTCACAGCTCAAAGTCAGATTCATTTGAATGAAATGTCATTTTGTTTCCACTCTGCCAAATTGTGATACACTGTTCAATCTGCCTCAATGAGATGGAAAAGGGTTATTTACCAGCACCAAACACGATGAAAGAGGTGGTAACTGCTCCGAGTTAAAACACTGTTAATACTCGCTCCTTGGCTGTGAACACACTCCAGTGCATTTGAAATATCAGACAGTGTATGTATAAATTGTACAATGTTTAATACAAATTAAATTCAATCTAAAAGTGTTAAGTACATTATTTTTGTTTGCCACTTGAACCACAGTGTTGTTACACTGGGGAAGTGTGTGTGTAAATGCAGGTGTGGTAACACAGGTGTGATGAGAGCCTGGAGGCGGATTCTTGAGCAAGGCACAACACCACAGCTGGATGCCCTGCACTTATAACCGTCTCGCTCTGCGTGCTCTTCTCACCTCTCATCCTTTCTCCTCTCCACTCCTCCGCTACTTCCCCTCTTCTGCCCTCATCACAAGTCAAAACAGATTGCAGCAGCACCGGGACCGACTTGACTGTGAGACGCCTTTCTGAATGAAACGCTGGCGCGCTGCCAGAAAAGGCAAAGAAATGGAAGAGAAAACAGAAAATATGAAACAGGACTGTCAGAAAGATTGGAGCTGGCTAGAGAAGGCTGATAGAGGAGAGAGGGATGAAAGAGTTCAAGATGCAGAAAGAAGTCGGGGTAGGATTTTGTAGTGATATGCAAAACATCTGGACGAGAGAAGGAAGCACTAAAGAACAGTTGAGATAAACAGTCGTAATGAACAACCAGAGAATTAAGATGGAAAGAAACACCCTCAGCTGGTACAACCTCCTGTCCACACACACACACACACACACACACTTGTCTGCCCACAGTCACCAGAGACCTGATTAAGAGAGCAGAGCTATCGATCTGTGGGCTGGCAGACAAGGATGGATGAGCAGGCAGGGCTGCAGGAGCACCAGAGGACAGCTTCAGTGCCCCTAAATCCCCCTGCCGCCCCACCCAACCACCCACGCCAAAGCTGGGAGTCGGCCAGAGCCACAGGCAAGAGGGCCGGGGCTGCAGCATGGCAGCCAGCAGCAGAGTCAAAATCAAAAGTGAAGGGTGTGGAGCTGGTGTGCTGTAATAAGTCAATTGTACTCTAGGTGTGTTGGAGGGGGGCACTCAGGACGGGTTCCAGTGCTCGCCCAGTGCACAACAGGGCGAGGAGAGGCTGATGTGTATTCCCCTGACTCAAGCTTGATGGAGTACTCGTGCCCTTGAACTACCTCCACCTCCCACACACACACACACACACACCCTCAGACACTTCCTGTGTTTGCTGGAGCATAGTGGAAGAGGTTGTCTGCAGATGGCTGCTTATTGGGCCCCAGGGTCCTGGAGGGTGGCTTATGAGGGACACCATGACGTTGTTTATGTATGAGGAGACACAGAGAGGGTGTGCAAAAGTTTCAACTAGACAGGTGATACAATGAGACAGTGATACTTTGGATCAGGTTGTTTTTGTGTCTTTTTATCGAAGAAGATATTACGATGGATACAAGGAGGATGAACCAGCTGGCTTCACAAACTAACAGCCAGTTTGTTCAATATTTGATTAATTCTGCTAAATAACTGAAGATAGCTTTGCACTATCTGACTCTAATGAGTGTTTCGTCCTCTCACTTTACTGCAGCGAGGTTGAAATGAACACCAGCATGTCTCAGTACAACCTACAATCCGTATCATAAGCTTTGGGTGTGTTACAGATGCAACAGACTGTATTCCATTTCACTGTGCTGGTGCAAGATTGAAGCCTTTCTCAAAGGAGTCTTCAATCATGTGGAACAAACGACGACAAACCTCCCTTGCTCCAGCAGAGAAAGGAACGTCTGGACATATGTATAGATATATCTTTCATTTGTACAGAGTGCAGGATAGAACAATAACAGGTCGCAGTCCAAACCGGTCCGTCTCAGAGCCTTTTGTTCCTCTTGTGTGACTTATTGAACTGTGTTTTTAACTCTGTGTCTTATCTGATACTCTCCTCTTACTCACCTCTCCTGTCCGTCGCCCTCCTCATCTCCTCCGCCCTCGCCTCCTGCTCTCCTCTCCTCTCTATTGTCTAACTCTCACATCCTCCTCACGTCTCACGCTGACACAAAGTGTGCATGTTTGGGAATGATAGATGAATAAATCCGGAATTCTGTCGTAAAAATATATACATGGATATTTGAGACCTGGAGCTATTCATAAAATCTGCCTAGCAACAAAAATGTGAGGAACATCTTACTCCTTCTATTTAACTTAACTTAACTTAACTTAACTTAACTTAACTTGTGTTTCACTTTAAGATCAACCAAACCAATCTGACTCTGTCATAAAAGGCTATGTAGGCTATTTACTATGTATTTGATATGTAATTGCAAAAGCTTAAAAGTTTATTAAATCTCACTGGTAGCTAGAGGCTGTCACCAGTTCCACAGAAGTCACCGTCCTTGTGCTTTGAACATGGCAGCTGTCCATCATGAAGGCAGCCGGAGCAAAGACAAATTCCTCCGTCTTCTTCACCTGGAACACCGACTGCATAACAAACAGGTCAGACTGAAGTAACGAGACACAGAGACACAATAGCCTCGTACACATTGCTGACCTGCGATGTTTTACAGACACAAACAGAAAGAAAGGGAAGCTATTTAAGTTTTGACAATTACAAAAAAGGCTTCAGTCCTGCGGCTACTTGATCAACATGACAGGCTTTATGTACGTAAGTGGGTGGAGAGAGGAGTGATGGAAGGATGACAGGCAGGGCTCTTCAGCCGCAGGGACACCCAGAGTACAGAGCAAACACGCATGCAAACACACAGTTGTGGATGCAGAACCCCGCCAGGCTCGTGCGGGTGTGTCACCGATGCTTGTAGGTGGCAGGTTGCTGTTTACATGGAGCTCATGTTTATTCTAAAGCTTCTTACACTTCACTAGTTCAGCCTCGGGCTTCATTCCTGCTGACTCTCTCTCTGTCTGTTTACTCTGCCTCTTTTTAAGTTGACCTTTTTTCCCTCCTTTCATCCCTCTCTCTTCCTCTCTTCTCCTTCTTGTGTCTCATTACTCTCTCTGATGTTGCGCTGCCTGTTTTTTTTTTGAAACACAGGGAAGTTGACAGATAGCTCGCTGCACCTCTTCTGTTTGTTTGCAGGAAAAAAAAACTTTTTTTTGGAAAACAGAGCATCAATAGTGAATTATCATGCTCCAGCTCTCATAACTCGGCCCACTCAACAATGGAGAGAGACAAGGTCATGAGAGAATAAATAGCAGGCAGACTAGCTAATGATCTATCATTCTGGACAAGCGGCTGCACCCAAGAGCGGGCTGGCTGACAAGATCATTAATAAAAGCTGCTGGGAGAGTGATCGATCGGCTTGATGGATGATCAGAGGCACAAATACTATAAAACACCTGGATGTCAAGCCTTGTCTGTTTGAAGCGGGGGAGGGCACCCTAAGAATCAACCAGACCCCAACAAGGTATTACAATCCTGATGCTCCACCTCTGCTGGAGATTTCATTCAGTGCCTCAACTGCATGCGTGATTGTAAGTAAAGCAATGCTGCTGTATGCCTGCGCTTGATGCAGCCGGTGTGTTGTGTTCCACAGAAGCTCAGTATGAGAGCATCATTGTAATTTGAGGTAGATCAGGGAATCAGCAGGGGTTTGTACTGTACAGGCGGCTGCAGCAGTCCACCGGGGTCTAATGGGAGGTATTTATTATTGACACACTCCCTTCACACCATTACTGAGCTCTGTTGTGGTAATCTTTGTCTCTATTATGAATCTCCACTCCCTCCCTTTCCTCCCATCTCTCCCCCAGCTTTATCTTTAGTATCTGCCAGTGTGTTACAGTGTCTCTTTTGTCATCTCCGCACACATGCACACGCACACACCTTACTCAGCAGTTCATCTAGATTCCTAATCTTTCCAGTTAGAGAGAGAATGAGTTCAGAAGGATTGTAGTCTCCTTGCATGGCCGCGTGCATCAATATCTGTACATTGATCTGGCCTCGCCTCTCCTCCATTCGTCCAGATATAGATTGGTTTTCCCAGCAGGTATCTGTGCCTAGAATCTGACTGATGGACAGAGTGCATAAGGGAGGCTGTATTGAACCACAGTGTTACGCATGCCACTGAAATGTGTAAGTTCGCTGAGCAAAAAGAAGCTCGGAGAAGGAAGAGGTGGCTAGGTTACCCTTCATCGATGTCACTCGGAGGAAGTTTAACTCAAAAATAAAAGTGTGTAGGGCTCATAACCTTTGTAAAAGAACTTGATCTGTGGAAGTGCCTTAACCTTGCATTATTTCTAACGGCCAGAAGGGCTTTGGTGTTTTAAGAAAAAAAAGTCAATGAAAAAATGGCCGCACTAGATTTATTACCTGAGATTTCTAATGGGTTTATTGGCTCAGTTTGTTAGTTTCAAGACCTCTCCAATGCAGCAGGATATTCATTTCTGGAAATTGTATTGCATTTAAAAGCACTTTAAACTGGTCGTCCACCTGTCACCACTCTGCAGCTCCACTGTATCATCCAAGAGAGAGAGAGAGAGAGAGAGAGAGAGAGAGAGAGAGAGAGAGAGAGAGAGAGAGAGAGAGAGAGAGAGAGAGAGAAAATGAAACTTTGCTGTTGCCATAAAGATAAGATGATTGCTATCCATCATTGTAGTATCCTGTCTTAGATTAATATAAAAACACAG
>CAAKHC010018901.1:8534-21345 GCA_901007825.1 Macroramphosus scolopax
CCCCCCCCCCTCCAATCAACTCTCAAATAACTGGTTTCAGTGGCAATGTTAGATTGACTGATTTATACTATTTGCAAAAAA
Organism: Macroramphosus scolopax; assembly: GCA_901007825.1. NCBI lineage: Eukaryota > Metazoa > Chordata > Actinopteri > Syngnathiformes > Centriscidae > Macroramphosus > Macroramphosus scolopax. Next base: position 8,616 of record CAAKHC010018901.1, read on the forward strand.
ATTGGACTTTCACTATTTGTGATACAATACAGAAATGAGCGTCCACACACACACACACACACACATGGATGCATACGCTAACACTATGCTATCTCCCCGCGCGGCTGCAGGCTGCGGGGTTGCGGGGGTCAGCGAGGAGGGATCGGTATCTATGCAGCCTTTGGAGTGCTGCAGCTCCTCTATTTAGACTTCAGTGGGACCGGCGCTCATCCTGACCTAATCCAATCCCTCTCCTCTCCTCTGCCTCCCAGTAATTGCTTCTGTTTGTTTATTAATAGCACATGTTATCTTCAAAGATCCAGACAAGTCGGCTGCCAAGTATTCACAGAGAGGCGGCGACGGCAGCGGCGGCGTGGCGGACGGCGTCAGTTCAGTCAGACAGCAAACTTGACAGGAACGCTGGGGAGTCCGGTCATGTGTCTCCCTCCTCCCCTTTCTCCCCTCCGTCTCCCTCTATGTGTCTCATACCTCCGCTCTGGCCTCAGGAATATTAATCAGGGTCCATCTTTGAACCGGGGACAGACAGCTGATCCCCGAAACACCCACCGTTACCAGAGTCCCGCTGAGGCAGTTGAGCCCCTATGTGAGGAAGATTAGCCTCGCCACCGGGCGACCGGGAGGGCTGCAACACGAGCGGCGGAGTAAACCACCGGCACACATGGTTAAATAGTGGAAAACCTCATTTGAATCAATCTGAGATATCACTGGGTGTCTGAAGATGGTAAACAGTCTTCAGATGTGCTCACAGACATGAAAAATCAGGAACGTCCACATGGAAAATTGCTTTAGAAAAAGAATCTTTCTATACTTGTTTGATGGATCGGATGAGAGGAGATTCTTTTTAGGGTTTTTCCTTTTAAAAGAGAGACTAATCTGTGAAATACCTCAGGGACTGCGAGGAAGAGATGACGGCAAAGTTAATTACAAATGACGGTTAAGTTACGGTTCTTAGTCTGCGTAGCCTTTTTTCCAAACGGGGGTTTTTTTCCTCAACTCTTTATCTGGTTTTCAAGCTGCCACGAATTTTAACGTTCAATAATCAAATCCGGCAACAAAACAGCTTGCAAAGAGGCAAACAAATTAGCGGAGATGTGCACGGGGTGCGTCGCAGCGGAGGGAGAGATTTGAGAGCTTCAGTAGCATTTCACAAAGGCACCCTTATGTGTTCAGAGGATGTTGAAGCTAATAAAGATTCAACAGGGTTCATTCTCCGCTCTCCCTCTTGTACAAAGTGCGGCACGTTTTCCAACGTTTCCTGTGACTCACGCGACACGTGTCGGATGTGCGGTGTTATCATCCAGCATCTTATCATGAAGGAACACACGACAGAACTCAAATGAAAGAACACTCTAAATGTCATGTGCGGGATTTTACTAAAAGTTGAGCGCTCGTTCTTCTTAAGAAGAAAATGTCTTCATGTCTTCTTTGTGGTGCTCAGAGATAATAGATATTTTTCACTTTTTCTTATGATAGAAAACTAAGGGATTCACAAACTACCCTCCTCTTCTGGCTTCTGTCATGTTGCAGCAGTCGACAGTCGCTGTTGGATCAATGACAGGTCATCTTACCTTCACTCGTCACAGTGAAAATGACTAGAACTTACTTTTATCCAAAATTAAAGCATTAGCTCAGTGCGCCGTGAGTTAATATCTGACACCGGTGGCCCACTGATACGAGGCGCAGTCATCGACTTTGATTCTTCCTGGATCTCTTGTGTGTTGACATCAATGACGATCCCGTCACTGCACCACTCGTTTTGTTTCCCCGGAAAGGCGGCAGATCTCCGAATCAAAGGCCCGACTGGAGAAATCCAAATATATATTTAGGTGAGGCCGTCTGATCTAACAGCCTAAACAAGCAGCTCGCGATGTGCTGCGGAGCTGTGTAATGTAGTGTGATGGAGTCTGATGGCGAGACACTATTTTGCCAACATGCAGACGGAGCAAGTGGAGGACCGGTGTTGTTGGGGGGGGAAGAGAGGAGAGTGATGCAACATTAAGCAGAAAGCTCAGAGGTAACACCGGAGCTGATTGAAGAACATGTTGACTTCCATTCTAAGAAACTACTGTTTGATTCTCCGCCTTAACTTTCCTCCGAAGAGCTCCTGTTTGTTCTCGGGGTGGAACCCAAATGTTACAGTTCACAGAGCAGAGACCAAGGTGGGACTGTGATATCTGACTTTCATGAGGGCCGAGTGTTTTGTGGCGGAGTTGGAAGCGTTAAGTTAGTCAAAATAAACCGTCACACAAGACAGTTTAGACTGGATCTAACAACAGATATAGAAGCTTCCCTCAACAGAAGCCCCGAGGTTGAGTATAATATTGGTCAACCTATTCTCAGAACATTTGTTATATCTTAATAATGATATTTCTGGCTTGTGCCATTGACTCGTGTATGAGTGCTCAGACTTATAACCTTGCTGGCGTCGCCTCGCATGCACAAACTCGCCCGATTGTTACCGCACCCACTGCCTCGCTTTTTCCATCCACCGGCTAAAATCAACAACACTCATCAGGAAATATCCCTTCAAATGAATATCGCGTGCACGGGGAAAGTATGTTTACCTCCTGAGCTGCCATAGTGCGGCGGCGTGTGCTTTGTCTTCCTGTTGAACGTTGCTGACAGTCCTGTGCACTTAACGGTATGCTGCGGTTGCCATAGCGAGTCGTTCCAAGTCTCTGATGTACACGCTTTTTGGCAGTGCTGTTGTTATCCTGGGGTGTGACATGTTTGAAGCACCGGTAATCAACAGATGTATTTGTATGTGAGGAGAGCCTCAGGCCTTTGACTCGACTCTACCTTGTAACTTTTGACCCTCTCTTTCTGTATTTGTGTGAAGCGGCTGATTATTCCTGGTTTAAAAACAGCACACTGCCGGTGGGGCTCTCCGTCTCTGTGTGTGTCTCTCTCCCTGCCTCCGTCTCTCTCTTTCATTCATCCCTCCTCCTCCTCTCCTGTCTCCTGCAAACCGAAGGCAACCTCAGTGCCAATTTCATGGCAGGGTAGCGAGCAGCGCGGCAGAAATTATCCACTGCAAAATTGATCTAAACAATTGCAAAGTGGAACGGCAAGGGAAAGCAGGAGAATGAAATTGGGAGAGTCTGTTACCATTTTGAACTTGCTTTATCACTGAGGAGGAATTGGGGTGTATTGCTAACAGGTACGCCAATAGTTGAACCCACGAGATTTCCAGGGTGCGAAACAACCATCCACATTGTGTTGTACATTAGGTCCGTTTACTTTCCAATGGTAGATCAGCTGCAAGTCACCTGACTCAGTAGCGTGTCCTGAATCTTTCTCAAACAGTGGCAGGAAATATCATCACGTTAAGGTGTGCTGACGTTTAGCCACACAAAAACACTCGGTTCGGGTCAGAACATCGTGGCATTGGACCTTAATCGTTAACTGATTTCTCTGTCATGGTTACGACAGGAACAATCTTCAGTCACTGTTGCAGCTGTGCGACTCACAGTTGCATCAGTGGTGGTTTGAAGCAGCCACCTGATGTCCTGTCATTACTCCTACGGCCACTAGGGGGACCAGCAGGTTCGATATGTTAATGAGCGTATAAGTGATACCAACAGAATGATTTGGTCATGTGATGTTTCATTTTGTTTGTCGGTGACTTCCAACAAGACTAAAAGAGCAGATCCGTCCGCTGTACCTGGTAAACATGTGTTATTATCTGGATAGGACTTGTTGTTCTGTACATCAATCACATTTCTCCTCCACGTTTTTTAAAAGAAATCTTATTTGCACTTATCTTCCGTAGTTTAATGGAGAACTTGTTCCACTTTCCTCTCTACTTCTCTTTGTTAGCCCGACTGCCCACACACACTCACGGCACACACTCCTCCCTCCCTCCTGATTTTTTACTTCCCTGCCCTCCTTCCCTCTCCTCATCAGTGGAGGTGTCAGGACTCTACCGCCGCAGTGCCATCTGGGCCGAGGCTGATAAAAGCTCATGTGCCGGGTCGGCGATGCCTGCAGGTCTGCCAGAAGCCAGTGAAGCCTAACTTTCAGAGGCGATGGGAGAGATTTGCGGCAGCTAAGGAGGGAATGGCATGCCGTTAACATGCTGATCCAGCCTCTCCCACCTCTGCACCACTTGTGTCTATCTGTCAGTCAGTCAGGCTCTCACATCCTCAGTGAGAGAATAGTCTTTTCATAAAGGAGAACCGACGTGGGAGAGGATGACTTTGTCCTCCGTGATGTCTCTCACAGCACCTGTTTCATGCCGTACATTGACTGCTGCTGAGTGACCTCTTAAAAAGCTGCTCTCACGCTATCCCAGTCAGAAATGGCAGCAACCAAGGTGCTACAGAGCAGTTTGTCCTATAAATGACCCAATTAAACCTCCAACACAAACCTCTAAGCGGGTACTTCTCTCAGAACTTTCTCCAAACCAAGTAGCATTAGCACACACGCCTGCAAGGATTATATGAGTGTTATTACGCAGGTAGCAAGAAGCTACGCACAAGGAAGTATTGATACATGATAAACCTTTGTGCAGTATATGACCACAGCAAGCATGCCGGCTTGGGGAGAAATCAGGTTTGGATCCATAATGGTGACGTGCATTGACTGTCGCACCCCAGAAGCTGCACACCGTCACCGCCAAGGTTCAATCCCAGACTTCTGTCCAGACTGTGGTGTTTCATTCAGACCAAACATGCCACTTTTTAGGGCACCCGCTGTCTTTGAGTTTTGTTTTCTGCTGTTCTTCATCCTCATGATTGATCCACCTCGTGCGTATCACATAAGCTCATTGTGATCCGTCTTTTATCAGATGGGATATTTAAAATGTGAAAGTCAATGTTTTCTTTGCTGTTGGACGTCTGTGTTGATGATAACAAAAACAAATACTGATTAAGGGATCAATGTACTTTAAGTGAACTAAAGTGAACATTTGTGTGTGTTGACCAGGTCTGGACCTGAGGCACGCCCAGGTGGTGGCGCTGTCCACGGGCACCAAGTGCATCAACGGGGAGTACCTGAGTGACCAGGGACAGGTTGTTAACGACTGTCACGCTGAAGTCACGGCTCGCAGAGCCCTGCTACGCTTCCTCTACTCCCAACTCGAACTCTTCTTGAGGTAATAGATCAATCCTTTCTGCAGCTTTGAAATCAATGTGGTATTTACATGTTTAATCCTGTGAAGTAACCAGATTACTGCTGTGACTAGTTTATTTCCAGCCCTTGTATCACCTTTATCTATGGTGTTATGTAACCGCAGACTAAAGGATGCATGTTGAGTGATCTAAACCTGAAGTAGGTTTCTCCGACTATGCTCATAATGGCCGCAACAATTTGAAAGTGCATGCTGATAAGTAAACATCCACACTGGGAGGAGCTGCCCGTGATAATGTGAATGCACGTCAGTCCACGTGTGATTGTTTCCAACGTGCTCGGCTTCATCGAGTCTCCGTTTCCAAGGTGCCTGCAGCAAAATTAACACGTATTACGTTACACTTTGCAGCTTAATAAATAGCTTTAAATATCTTTGGCGTGACCTTCAGCTGCGGTGCTCAGGGATGCTCCATGGAAACAGCAGCTTCCTTCACCAGAGACTCCTCAGTAACCAACAGGCCTTATGTGTGCTCTTCTCTCCGGCTAACTCAGCGTACCATCACACACTCCAGCGCTTGAGCTGGGGGGTCTAATTTGTTTTTAAACTCTTCGGTGGATCTACTTTCTGTGCCTTTGCCCCCCCCGTGCAGTGTTCACACAAACTCCCACCCATACTTTCACCAGTACCAGGAGGACGGTCGTGATGTGTTTGGACTCCCGGGTTTCCTCCGGTGCACGAGCATATATTATGTTTTCGAGCTCCCTGAGGAACTTGATGGCGAGGCTGATTCATCAGATTAGTGGCAAGAAGTCTAGATCGCTGAATGTCATATTTGCATACGCGGCACCGACTTTTTGTCTTAGCACAATGCTGGATGGCGGCGACAAACACTCTGCGGCCAAGTAAAACGTCTAATAGAGAAGATAAGTCATAATGAAGTGACCAGACAAAATGCCACAACTGCCATATTTACACTGAGAGAAAGGACATCGGAGACACAGGAGAGGTTATATAAAGAGTGCAGACGTGCTCTGCATTGTGATGCATGTTTAGAAAGAGCAGATCTTCCTGGGAAACAACCAGGCTGGCGTGTAAACTGAGGTGCAAGTTAAATCATGTAAAGTTCACCTTTCTACCTTCCAACTTTACGTGTATTTACAGTGACAGTCCAAGTCTGCAGTTCATTTTCTTTCCTTCTATTTTTGTTTTTCATGACTTGCACCCGGCTCTTCCTCCAGTTGACCTCATGATGGGTCCTACATGATATAAATCGATACACCAGCAGGTTAAATTCACCCGAGATATTTGGTCAGTCTGAGTAATGTCCAGGCGTCCAGCTGACAGCAGGAGAATGGGCCGTGGTCAGATAGCGGGCCGGCGTCCATTCCTCTCTGTCTCCTCCCCACTTCATCGTTGCAAAGGAGAAGTGGAAATCTATTTTCCACGCTGTGATGAATGATGCTACTTTTTTCATCAGTCTCCCTCATTCTTGTTGTTTTCTCTTTTCCTTTTTTTTTTTTTTTCACTCCCTAAGTAAAAGGCCAGAAGACTGGGAAGAGTCGATATTCATGCGGCACAAGGAGTGCAGCTACAGGTTAAGAGACAACATCCATTTCCACATGTACATCAGCACATCACCGTGCGGGGACGGGAGGCTCAACTCTCCTTATGAGATCACATCTGATCGTAAGTTTCCTTTTGTTTCAGTACGGGAAATGAATGCTTGAAAGCTCTGTTTAAATGCACGTACTGCGTTAATATTTAATATAATCACCCAGTGTGGGTCCATCTATCAGGTTTATCGGGATCATTTCCTGCTCTGATATGTTTTTAAAGACATAAAGCTGATACACATACTACATCTGATATAAACTGCCGTAAAATATTACTTGTAATATTTTGTCTTTCATTGCCAATCAATGGTTTACTGAATAGATTAATATAGAGGTCTGAATAATGCTCATTCTGCCCGGACAGCTGATTGTCTCGACTTCACCTGTCACCTTTTGAAAACATACAATAATAATGTTTTATTTCTCAGCATTAAAACAACGCTGTTAATTGCATGCAGTTAGTTACTCGTGAACAATAACTCCCACTAATGATGCAGAGAATCTAACACTTAAAGGGTAATGTGTGCTGTATAACGGATAATTCTCTTCATATATTCAATTGCTATCGAGCCCAGTTAAGCTGATGTCTCTCTGCCGAGTTAATTTGATCAGAGATCTTCTAAAGTAATATGATTTTTGACGTGATTGGATCAGCTTTCTGTTATTTTGCACCAAATGACTTCAACCGCTAATGAAATTGGGTATAAAGCAAAGCCGTGTAATGTGAGATGAGATAAAGTGGAGTGAGGGAAACCGTGTGTGTGTTTGTGTTTTGCAGTCCACAGCAGCAGACACCTCATGAGGAAGCACCGCAGCCACCTGCGGACCAAGATCGAGTCGGGCGAGGGGACGGTGCCGGTGCGGTCCCGGGGGCCCGTCCAGACCTGGGACGGGGTTTTACAGGGCGAGCAGCTCATCACCATGTCCTGCACTGACAAGATCACCAGGTCAGAGCTGTCACATGTTGGTGTGTCTGTGTGTTTGACTTTATTTTCTCTCTAATGAAGTTTTGTATTAATCACATCGTTGTTTTAATCTCTGCAGGCCACATTGGGTGACAGTGACGTAGACGACCTTTCTATTAGAAAAAATATCTCTTGAATTATTAGTAAATTTTGTGTGTTTATCTCTTATTTTAGTGTTTATGTCTTAATTACTACGTCTCCTTCAATACAAATACATTTGATAATAAAAAAGGTGTATTTCAACCATTTAATAATGAAGCTTGTTTTACGGCCTGTTAGTGCTTAAATGCTTCGCCCTCGTACTGATTTACTCTTCTGCAGTGACATACGCTCACCAGTAGGGGGTGTTGCAACCACCGAGCGTCCCTGCACGGAGCCTGAGTATGTTTTGAAATTGTTAATATATCATCCACACTTTACCAAGCCAGCAGAGGACGACGATAAATCTTCCGCCTCCACTTCCACACTGACTTCATGTGTGAAGAGTGCGACACACTGGAGCTTCCTTACAGCCAGCGGGATGCACACACACAGTCAGTATTTCAACTGTTCCCACACTGGGTAAACAGACTGTACATCACCAGTTATTAAGGGTAAATGATGAATAATGAATAATAATAAAAACTACTTTTGAACATCTTATTAGTTTTGATATGAGAAGTAGTTCAAATGTTGTTTGTGGAAGTACTGACAATAGTGCGAAACCACAAAAGGTGGTTGGTTACAGCGACCGACTGGAACTCTGCTGCCTCCCTCCACGTTGCATTTTCAAAAATCAATTTCTAATACGGTCTCGGTCATTGTGCCATCACCAGGAACTGAGCCCTTGAATTTTAGCTTAGTAAGGACCACAGCTGAGCCGCTGTGGAGTGTCTGAGAGGATCGGCGCAAACACACACGTAAAGAGGGAGGAAGTGAGGGACAAAGAGTGTGTGAGGGAAGGAGCGAGGTGAACCCTCCTCCTGTGGAGGCGCTGTTAATTTGACCAATTTGATTCAGTTGGCGAGGGCTGAGATGGTGTGATTAAATCTACCCAGGTCACCACTGGGGGTGAAAGCAATTACTTTAGAAAAAAATAGAGTGACAAAGGGACACCCTTCTTTTCTTCTCCGCCGCCGTCACCTCCCAACAACCCGCCAGACCAGACGCCACACACACTTTGCTCCTGAGCCTCCTCTTTCTGTTTTTTTATACCGCTGTAAATCATTGGTGTCTGTCGTTAAAGCGAGCGGGTCACCGAGGGCCAGTTTATCAAGGTCGGGGTGGAGGGTGGAACTGAGAGGAAGCTTAGGACATAACGTGACCACACACACACACACACACACACACACACACACACACACACACACGTTCCCCTCGATACTCTTTTTGTCCTCTGTCACACTCTTTTTTGCAACCTCCCATTCCGTTTTTATATCCCCCCTCTTTACTGTAGTTAGTTCAGCCTTGACCACGGGGGATTTTAAGATCTTTGCACTAATCATAAACAATTTTAATAACAGCAATCATTACGTCACCTGAAGATCGCCCGTTCTGTTTGCCGTCCAGAAGGACGACGCTCCTGTGCTAATATTTGATTTGAAGATGACAGCTGGATTTAATTGAGGGGCCTAAATGGCTTTCATAGAAGCCTTCGCAGTTTTATGCAGATGAACGCATTACTTTAATGGTCAGCATTTACCGGGGAGGAGAGAACGGATAGATGGAGAGAGAGAGAGAGAGAGAGAGAAGAGAGAGAGGAGGTCTCCCCTCTCCTCTTTTTAAATGCACACACCCCAGCCAGATGGCTGTCTTTTCTTGCATGAGATTAGAAAGATGTTTCTGATTCACGGTGTCGCTTTCTGGATAAATTAATATTTCAAGCTAAACTATTTCTGTTTTGGTGGAGCGCTGGGGGTGTGTGTGTGTGGGCGGTGTGACGGAGCTCCTCCCCCCTGTTCGGGAGGGAGGGAGCAATCCCGCCGGCAGATTGCAGGTAAAAATGTTGTCGCCGCATCGTGAGCCCGTTTAGTGATTCCCAGAAAGTCACTGATGTTAATTGACTGCTTGGATGTGAAAGAAGCAGTAATGAGTGATTATTAAGTCGGCGAGGAAAAAAAAAAAACAAGCAGCCACTGTAATTGCATCCGTGATAAAGAGACATTGATTAACAAAAAGAACAATGATGGAAAAATTAGTAGCATAATGTCGAGGCTCTGATTGCGCCTGGCATAAGTTCATTAGTCCAATATGCCGAAGAGTACACAGCTCAGGTACACGGAGCAGTCCCTCTCTCTCTCCCTCCATGAAGGGCGGGAATGATAATAAACAGGGTAATTATCATTTTCCATCCATAAATTAGCATCTGCTGGTTAAATAGAGGAGATTCCAACAGTCGGTGGCACATGACCAGCTGGCTGCAGCATCAGACGTCAGTCTGGCTGGCAGGATTAGCCCACAGTGATTCGGTGACACTGGTGGATCTCTCTTAACGAACCCACAGGTGATTGCCCTCGTACTGAGCAATCGACGGAGGCTCGCCTGCCACCCTGTGCAGTGCATTAACCCCGGTGGCACTGATGAATGCACACATGCTAATGTGTTGTTCCCCGTAATGAATGCTGATGCATTGACCTTTGGCAGTGTTGCTGTTGTCGCTGGTGATGATGGTTTGTGTCTCTAAACGAGGGAAAATGTGGGATGAGGGTGTGTGTGTGTGTGTGTGTGTGTGTGTGTGTGTGTGTGTGTGTGTGTGTTGTCATTCCGGTAGCTGTTATTCATCACGTCCCACATCAAGATAATGATCAAATTGTCTCTACCTGTCATTGACGCTCACAAATTCTCTCCCTTCCTCTCTCTGCCTATCTCTTCCCTTTTGTATCCTTTTCTCCTGCCCCCCCCAACTGATGCCATTCCCCTGTCTTCCTCCCCTTCACCACTCACTCTTCCTCCTCTCTCCATTTCACCTTCACCTTCCTAAATGCTATACATTCCTTTCTTTTCTAATTCTTGCTCCTGTCCGTGTCATCGCTGCCGTGCATCACGATGCTTAACTTCCTCCTTTCCGCCCGTCTCCTCAGGTGGAACATTCTAGGCCTGCAGGGGGCGTTGCTGAGCCACTTTGTGGAGCCGGTGTACCTGCACAGCATGACCGTAGGAAGCGTGCGCCACACGGGTCATCTGGGCAGAGTTCTGAACCAGCGGCAGGAGCGAGTGGGCCCGCTGCCGGCCACGTACCGACGCAACCAGCCCCTGCTCAGCGGTACGACACTAACACACACAGACTGCCGGGGATTCACATGGATTACATGTAGGACTGTACGAGAACGTAGCATGGATAAATGTTTCTGACAGCTGGTTTGAAATAGGTGAGGGAATCTTGCATCACAGCAGATATGATAGCTTCTTCCATTTCCTCTTTATTAGGATGTAAAGAAGGTTTGGAATTAGTAGAAAAGGTGTGACGAGGATGATGAACGCTCTGCATCAGTATCCCTGAACTACTGGATCTGGGGTGAGATACAGAACTAGAAATATACTCAGAGAGTTTGAATGGATCTGCCCCAAAATGTAAAGGCCCAAGTTTGTGATCCTGTTGGTCTTAAAGTACGATGATGTTATATTTAAGGTGCTACGACTACGAGCTTTAAACAGGATCGCACCTTTCTGTGCTACTTAAACTGTTGTCAGAGATCCTGACGTGTGTTCATGTTCGTAGACCATATAAGATGCATTTCCACTCTCCCATCGTCAGCTTCAGACCAAAGGAATCACAACAGATCACACGTATGTCTACGTCTTGTTCCCCCACACACACAGATCTCTGCATAACAAAGTCATCTACCCTCGCTACCAAGCAGCGACACTCTGCCATCCAGACATGAGCAAACAAGGAAGACGCTGTCTGGCACGTTTGCTCCCGGGGCTCCGCCGAGACCCGAGGCTTTTGTTTGTAGTGAAGATGAATGCCGGGAGGGGATCTGAATGACACCCAACTTGTAGAAACTGCGTCAGCCATCACTTTAGATCTAGGCCAGTCAGAGAGGCTGAGCGACAGACTCCCAGCGATGTAGGGCATATTGTGTTGCAGGGGATCATTGATAAGTACAAAGACGGTGACAATCAAAGACGCAAGCTTTTTTTTAAAGGAAGGGAATTATATCAGCTGAAATACACACAATCAAAATCTCATTAATTCTCCAAATCAACCGCACTTTTGTCAGGTTTCAAGTATACATCTTGAAGGGCACAGGAGGTCTCTGAGTCCAGTGCCGGTAATTGGGTGCCATGACGATGAATATTTTTCAATGCCGATCCTCATCAAGATTGATAATTGTTCAAAACTTGTCCCCCGGCAGTGACGGCCGGGCTGACTGAAGCACCGACTCTGGGAGTGTTTGATTTGTTCAACCGCTTCCTGAATGAGTCATTTCCTACGAAGTTTTCGGTCGCCTTTGAATCACATGAAAAATATATTACAAACCGACCGAAAATACTGGAGACTTCATACGATTCATTCTGTACTTGAAGTCATTCACACGCTTGTCCGATGGCTACGGAGGTTTTAGAGGCTCCCGAGTATGTTTGCCACAACCTGTAAGCGCTTGAATGACGCTGCTATTTGTGTTGACAAACGATACACACATGACCTTTACCTCCTTTACCTCCTTTACCTCCAGACGTTCTCTTTATTCAACAAAAAAAAAAGGTGGCAACAAATGTTCTCCGCTCACCTCGGACATTCCTCACATAGATGGTTTGCTCTGTGTGTGTGTGTGTGTGTGTGTGTGTGTGTGTGTGTGTGTGTGCGCACAGCCCAAACTGTCAGATCTTTGCACCTGCAGTAGCTTGAGTAGCTGCAGTCTATTGAAGGGTAGACGGGGGGGAGGGAGGGGGCGGAGGGAGGACGATGGACAGACAGCGGAGATGGCCCTACACCAAATCAATGTAATCACAGCCTTTATCGGACAGCCATTCAATCTGAAGGGAGCCGGGACGGAGAGAGAGAGACAGGCTGAGGGGAAGAGAGAGCTATACTAGTATTTGGCTGTACGTCCGTGTGTCGGCCCCCCCGCCCACCTCTCATCGCCTCCTCAGTCCTT
>CAAKHC010018901.1:22932-33512 GCA_901007825.1 Macroramphosus scolopax
GGGGGGGGTGGGGGGGGATGTGCAGGCGTGTATTGTGGTTTTGTACAACAGGTATTGTGCTATAACAAGCTGTCTGTCAGGCAGTGAGATCAAAGGCAACTCCTGTTCACCCGGCGCACAGAATCTGTCGGATGATTCTCTGTGAAGGAACCTGCAACACACACAACAAATAACTGGGGCGGCGGTCTGGGAGGAATTCAAATCACCGCTGATTGAAGTCAGTTTTACAGATTTAGAGTGGATTAAATGTTCAAGCGGCGTGTCAAGTATCAGTGTGACGTATCTAAAGGCCGCACACCTGAAGGTGAAGAGTCAACGACTCACAGAACACACTTTGGACATTTTACATCCAACAGGTCAAAGGTCATATATCTGATCGTTTACTATTATTACCAGTATAGTTAGTTACAGGTTCCTATGAGACGCCCAAGGCAGCCGACCAAGGACACGTCTCCCTGGAGATCTCAGTCGTTTCTCCCCCTACAGTCAGCACATGGAAAGAGAGGTAGAGGTCAGAGGTCAGTGTAGGAGAGGTTCATCTCTGTGACGTGTATCGTACTGATCCACACTAGTTCATACTGCCAACAGCTGGAGTTCAACAGCAGACAAGCACACATGAAGATATTGTTCAAGAGATTCTGAGATGTTGTCATTGCCTCTTTGTATTCTGTGATTCTGATGTGTGTCTATTCTGGGAGAGGAACCCCGTCTGTGTTGCTCCTCCTGATGTTTTTCCCTTTTAAAAGTTCCTTCGAGGGAGTGAGGAAGGTTAAACAAATCAACAGAGCCAGGCTTGAAGAAAAATACACATTTCTGCTCAGATTCTTGTCTGGGTTTCCCCCACTTGTGCATCTGCAACACTCATATGAACCGTTTGATTTGAAGATGTCAAACCCTCCTCGAGTGACCTTCCCCATTGTGTCGTGTCTTTCCTGCAGGGCTGAGCTGTGCTGAATACCAGCAGCTGGGGAAGGCCTCATGCGTGAGTGTCAACTGGACGCTGGGGGACGCACAGTTGGAGGTGGTCAACACCACCACGGGACGGAGACGTGACTTAGGGACGCCCTCGCGCCTCTGCAAACACGCCCTGTTCAGCCGCTGGAGTCGACTGTACCGCAAGGTGAGGACAGACATGGACCGACCACCTTTAATAATAACGCCATTATTAATATAATGTATCACAGCTGCACACGGCTTGTGCGACAGCTACACGCTGAATAAACACACACATTTAAAAGTTCACTAAAAGAATAACTTTCAACATCGTATCTCCGTATCTTGTTTGCTTAAAAAAAAAAAATAATAATGTGATGTGAAATTTAATTAACAGGAACCGTAACAAAATAATGATTTTGTTTTCTTCATATATACAAATACATAATGATGTGCCAACGTGCTCTGCTGCCGCTGCCGGAGGAAGACATGATCAAAAACAATACGCGCACACACACACACACACATGATGAACGCTCTGTGGGTTTCTGCCGTAGATACATTTGTTGGCCCGGCAACATCTGCCGCCTCTGCCGATGCACCTCGGATCTTTAACGGCGGCGCACAGACCCGCCACACTTTTTATTTCCGTCCTGAAACTTTATGTAACAGACACTGCCTGCATCGCCAAATGGCAGCCGTTAAAGCATAATGACTATGAAACGATAATTATTTGGAGAAGCACTCGAGGAGGCCCCCGCCCTAAGTGCTCCCTCCGTGCCGTATATAAGGGCCACGCAAGAGCAGTCGCACTAATCTCCAGAAGAAACTTTTGCTCTCTCTCTCTCCTGCCTTCTCTCCACTTGTCTCCCCGCCGATCTCCATTGTTTCCCCTCACAACAATAGGAATGCACAAAAAGCACAGAGAATGTTCAATTGCTTGTGAAATTTAAATGGGAGAGATTACACAGCTGTTGAAGCCCCTCACCCCATCACCTCCCAACCCCACCCAAATGCATTTGTGCCGGCTCATTCGTTTTGTTTTGCTCGCTCTTCTCCTTCCCTCAGCTCTCGATACCTTTAGCCGCCCCGCGCCAGCTTTTTTTCTTTCCCCCTTTGCTTTCCCTCCCCGTCATCACGCCTGTCGCTCATATCTGACTCACAGTTCTCTCTTTGCACGCTCACCAGCTGGGGATCCCCGTGTTCTGCACAGCCGACCGCCAGCTCATGTACTGCCAGGCCAAGATGGCGGCGCGTCCTTACCAGACAGTGAAGCAGCAGTGGTTCAGATCTCTGCAGGAAATAGGACTCGGCACCTGGGTCAAGAAGCCGCCGGAGCAGGAACAGTTCCTGCTGTCGGTCTGAAGAAGGAAGTGTGAGCAGAGTGTGTGTGTGTGTGTGTGAGAAAGTGAGAGTGTGTGTTTGTTTGTCTTTATTTTCTTTTAGGTTATTGACTCCATGCACTTTGCATAAACACCTTTATACCTGGGAGTGCAAACCTTTACACTCATAGCTGTCATCATCGTGTGTGTGTGTGTGTGTGTGTGTGTGTGTGTGTGTGTGTGTGTGCGTGTGCCACAAATCCACCCCCCCACCCGACACAAAAACAGGAAGGTCAACTGCATGTGATGAAAGGAAAAGGACAATAAAGGATGGTGTTTTTCTATGACTTACATACACAAGCGCACACACCCGAGTGCAGCCCTCTCCACACCCCCCTCCCCACCCTCCCCTCCCCCCTCAGGTGTGGTTGGGCTGTCAAGGAAGGGTGGGGTAACCTTGAGCAGAATGAAAGGCAGCCGCTATCTTGTCATCAGCTATTTCCGGGCCCCAAGGCTCCCGCTGAGGAGCAGAGCCACGGGGGAGAGAGAGAGAGTGAAAGAGATGGAGGAAAAAGAGAGAGAGGACCACGTCCAATTACCGGCCCTGTCAGGGTGACGGGTGATAGTGGAAGAGGAAGGAAAGAGAGAGTGAGAATAGGAGAAGGGACAGGCTGGATTCAATGCCGTCTCAAACCGGCCTGCCTCACCTTCCCTCTCTCCTTTCTATCTTTGTCCTCCTCCCCTGACTCACCCTTTGGCCCCCGACTTCCTTTGTCTTCATCTCTCCCTCCTTGCACCAGCCCATTTCCCTCACCGCCTGCTTGTCACTCTCCCCACCAGCCGCCCCCCTCCTGCCTTTCAAGTGCAGCAGAGTTTAACACGACATGACGACAGGTTAATACACCCTCCTTCCCCCCACCCTCCCCTCCACCCTCACCCCACTGGGTATAGTGCAGGAGAAGAATCAAGGCGAGGTAGATAAATGCCGCCATTACAGCTTGCCTAAGTAGAAGTGGAGGGGATGATGGAGGTTTGGGAGTGCTTGTCTGTTTTTGCTTCTTTTTAATACTCCATATTTCCTTTCCCTCTCCGTTGTCTGACCTGGACGACCTCAGCCAGACACATCAGTCATGCCCCATTAGCGAGGCCTTGTTGACCTGATTGACTTGTGACCTCTCTTCTCTCTCTCTCTCTCTCTCTCAGTGTGGTCACGACCACACCGAACTGATCACCAACATGTAAATTTGTATCCCACAAAATGTTCATATCTTTGTGCACTTCATTTTTTTTTAATGCAGCTCAGTGTTTATATTCATTAAGATCACGGCTGTGTTTTTCCTCACTGCTGTAGAGCGAACCGTCTCTTTCTCTGTAGTCGAGGCGACCGAGCCGCCACCAGCACGGCTCAGTCAACGGTAAAATCTTAAGTAGTGAGAGTGACATCTAGTGGTGATTCCCGGTAGTGGTTTTCCTGTTTCTGTGGGATTCAGCAGCTCCAGTGAGGATCCACTGACTGTCTGTACAACATATAGGAGACACACGTGACTTGAAGTTGATGTGACGCACAGACAGATTTACACAACGTGACCTACATTTGTTTGACATGATTTTCTCTGTCTTTTTGAACATGAAGAGATACGTATAGTTGGGTCAGTATTCAAATATCTCCTGTGTTTGACGGCACTAGGGGCCGGCGACACCACAACATTGGATTTCAATTAGACACCAACTGATTCCAGGTTCAGAATTAGCATCATTAATACTGACAGACACATTATATTACGAAATCTATTCTTATTGAGAACACGTATGCACCCTTACCACCAATGCCAAACTTAATTTTATTCACCTTTATCAATAACTCTGGGATTAGAAACAGAATATTTAGTTTTACTTCTCTGTGATTTTAAGTTGTGCGATCGATCAGGCGTTGCCTTCGCTGTAATAAATAAAGAACATTGTTATAAATTCTGCGTAGGTCATTATTCAAGGTGCACGTATATCAGCATATTGTATTGTGGCCTCTGTATCATCATTAATATTGTATCATGAGGCAATTTCAAGTCCTACTGGCAAAGAAACGATCCTGTGTAAATCTTGTCTATGTGTATTAGGAGAGTTTGTTTTTGGATCCATGTGTTGCTTCATCATGTGAGACGTCATCCTCCGTCACCCCCCAACATCAGACTTGACATTCCTCATTGCTTCACGTCCAGCATCCATCTGGCGGGATCAGTCATCCTCGTGTCCGCAGCATCCATGATGACGTATTAACAGATTTATTTTGGGAGATAATAAATATAAAGCATGTCTGAATGGCAATATTGTATCTAATAGTGTACATATGTAAAGCACAAAAAAAAAAGATGTTGACAAAGATGTGACAGATCCTCAAATGTCTAATTATGATGTAAATTAAAGTATATGAAGAGTTGCTGCTACGGTCTGTAAATTGCACTTCGGTAACAAATAAAAAGTGAATGTTTGTATTGTATATGTGAATAAAAACACAAAATCGTGTAATTTTATCTGGGGTTGATTGTTTTTGAATTAACTCGATGTTAATGTTAGTTTGAATGCATCAAAATCCAAAAATAGCCCCGTTATTGGGGCAATTCCACTTGGTCGGCATCATGATCACCTTCCTCCAGCGAGCGACCCCCAGGAGAGTCTAGACAAATATTAAAGAGAGAGGCCTCCCTGCTGCCTCTCTCAGGGGAAATCCATGGGGAAATGGTTATCTCTTTTAGGCTCGGTGGCAGGTGTCACCAGACACCAAATTAGCCTGGAGGAAGACTGAAGCGAGGAAGAAGAGGGGGGGGTCCACCCTTCCCCCGTAAGGCCACGGAGTCGACTGTGTGCTCTACAATAAACATCATAATTGACAATTTGCTCCAGTGGCTGGTCACGGCCGGCCGGCTATAATCTAATGGACGAGGCCAGGCAGGTAAAAAGCTGCGGAATATTCTCTTTCCCACAGAGAATATTCTCGTCTCCTCAATGAAATCTGAGAGCCAGAACACAGTGAGAAGGACACTATTCAAACGTGTGAGGTTCGCCCAGCACACTGCAACTACATGTAGACTCTTTATACGTAACAGGCATTAATAACTTTGGTTTAAGTAACTGTGGATGGATGCATTTATTATATATATAACATATTGTACAAACATCTCAAAATGAACCAACTTGTCAGGGAAATTAGCAAATGCACATAATTACTTGTGTATAATTTTGAGATATCTGGAGTTTAATCAAGTATACTTTTATTTCTAACAATATCTAATATCAACATCTATAGCTAGTCGTCACTTCCCAGATGAGTCCTGGTGACCTTAAAAATAAATTTTATAAACCAGCAGTTCCTAAACTTTGTAAACTTTAATACTTGAAGTGAATTTAGCTGATAATAAGATCAATAATTAGCAGCTTTAATTAGAGGATCCTGGTGTGCACGCTGCCGACAGAAGCTAATCTGTTATCTCTTATCTAAACTGAAAAAGAGGATAAAACCTAGTAAAAGATGATTCCTAATGTAGAAGACATAAATCCGTATGTGTGTGTAGCTGCCATATGTAGTTTTATTTAACGAGCAAACCTCACAGAACCCGTTGTTATGTGTCATATCAGCCATTGGTAAAATCCTTATTAACAAATATCCATAGAGAGTCTTGTTCCTCACTCATTAACACTTCATATCATCACACCCTGCAGCCACATTAATCTCTGTTTGAACAGTGTGACTTTCATGAAACATGTCCTGAAGAAGAGTATAAAGGAGTTGGTCTTAAATAAGATGAAGAAGAAAAAAAAAGGAAATCACACATTTTATTTGAAAGCATCAGAGTATGTACCCGTGACAATACAGTATGCAAAGTAGATCACATAATGAAGCTGGGGGTGGATACGATCCGCCACAACGAAGCGAAGCCTGGACACTTTTTTTTTTTCGGCCCTGCAATCCGCCACACAATAACTTCATGTATCAACCCGAAATCAAATTTCCTCCAAGTTAGAATTCGTATGTGGGGTGAAATCGGACTCGCCTTTCTACCTGCAGATTAAAATGACATTGATATCAGTGGCCGTGAGATTGAGTTCCCTGAGTGAAACAGGAATAAAAATCCTATCTGCGCTGTGCAGTGGAACACAATTAGGTGCTGTATTTAACAGGCGTTTGGAATAGAGCTCCGATACTCAGCTGGATAAGGCTGATGCACCTTCTACATGCAATGGTAAGGCATTACAATACGTTGATTATATTTTGAGTTCAGGCTTCTTCAGAGTCCATCTATGAATCTATAGTTGGCAGAGCCCTGCTGTGAGGTGAGTCATGGATACCTATGCACACCGAGCTACATCTACACCAGCCACAGAGGTACATTAAATCATCTTATGGGATTTACAGCACTGGAATAAGTTAAACATTTAACATGTGGTGATCCAGAACGACAGCATGACTTCATGTGAGGGATATTGCACAGCTGTAGAGTTTCCAGGAATCCGGTGGATTCTAGAAAAGCTCAGATTCAGTGTTCTTCGAGTCGTATTCACAGACTTCCAGTAAAGAAACGCGCTTCACTCCGAGCACCAGACACATGGAGGTGATGTTATTGCTTCTGTACGTGGATGACGAGAGCTTCTCACTGACAGAACATCCTTGACAACATCGATGTAACAGGTTTCACAGGGCTGTTTACTGACGCACAGAAATGACCAGTAACCAACAAGTTCACTTGAGCAGGAGACATCAGTAACACAGGAGGTTGAGTTGGAGACAAGTGGAGGATGGGTTTGTACTTCACGGACACCAAGGAATATATGGGGGGGGGGGGATTATGGCTAAAGAAGCAACTTCTAACCCAGTAACTGACAGGGAATACTGTAGAATGATTATGTTGCACACAGAACTCCAAAGGTTTGGTGAGTTGATTATTGCTACGGCCTTGACACTTTGAATCCAGACAGAAAGGCAGAATACAGCAAAGCTTTACTAAAAGAAGTCCTACTGTAAACACGGAACAAGGCTGAGAACAACGAACAGAAACATTGTTGCTGATCAGAGGAACTCATGGAAGGAACTACCTTCATGAACGAGGAATGACGGCAGTTCTTTGAGCAACCCCGGGTGACGTACGAGCACGTTGATTGGTCGAACACATGAGCCAATGTGGCAACTGCCATATATGAAACATGTAAAAACAATAGTTAATATTAAATTCTAAAATAGGAACAAAGCAGACTACTGTTATAATCGTGAAGTCCACAACAACCACGATCAGGACGATCGCCATCTCGTTTATGTGTCGTCTGCACAAATGACGTTAGTTTGCTCATGGCTGCCTTACGTCACTTCAGCATTCCTGCTGGTACGATCGCAAACAGAAAAATCCCCTGAAGGGTCATAGTTCTCAGAGTAGTTCCTCTCCAATAATTCTTAGAACTCTCCAGGCACGAAATGCCTAAAATCAGGAACTATAGAAGCAGGACTGAAAAGATAAAAGCAGAACCACACTGTCACCATCAGGCTCCATCCAGGGTCCGAAATGAACTCTCGCCAGGCGCCAGAGGAGGATCGTTCCTCCATTTGACGAGTAAAACTCAGAAGACCATCCGCTAAACTGGTGGGTAAATGTTTGAAGCATAAAGGTCATTTGATAAAATAATATCCCACACAGTCTCTCCAGCGTTTAGTTTAAAGGCGCTCTGCTCCTTCCCTCCGTCCATGTCAGCTTGACACACACACACACACACACACTCAGCCACTGATTGGCCCTCTGAGTCCGTCTGTCCAAATGGCACTGAGATTACAACCATAACAAACAAGGAGCGGCAGCCAATCAGAGGCCGGAGCTGATCAATATATTAAATTCATTCTTCTCTATTACTAGACATTCTACATAACTTATTTCTTCAATGATAAACTGAAATGTCTGTGTGACACAAAAAGGCAAATCATTAATAGTCGGTGTTATAAATAAACGTTTGGCTGGTCGGTTAAAAGGTTAATTTCGGACCCCGGCTCCGCCCCTTAAAAAGGTTGGAATCTGTAAGACACTAAAATCCATAACTGGCGACAACCTGCAGCACAGGTCAGTGTATCAGGCCACAACAGAATATAAACACGTCCTTGTGTTATATTCTACAAACCCTCTCACAGCTTTAGAAGAAGGATTCACAAACTGAATTTATCTACATGCAACAGCAACCATCCAGCAGTAACTAAACAACGGTGACAGCAGCGAGTGACGGTGGAGGTGAATATACATATATATAGATATCTACCTTATATCAGGAATAAATGGAACAACCAGCCAAGGTACGGTTCACAATCCATGCTAAACATTGGAAAGGGTCAAAACACAGATTAGGTGTGTGTGTGTGGCCTCGGACACACAGGAGTCGTCTCGGTCACGTCACACTAGAAGACGTCCTGCAGATTAAAATTCATCTGGAGACGATACGATCGATCGATGTGAACACCTGCAGCCTCTTTGCTGGAGAGGTGAACTACAATGCTTCACGGGGTAACACTTAAAACATACAAGCGTGTGCGAGGCCACGTGTTACAGCGTCGATTTGTACCGTTCTGTATGTACATGGAGGGATTTGAGCGTGTCTCAGAGGCATCACTTCTCCTGCAGGAGGGCGGGGATGTTGATGTTCCATCCAATGGCCTGTCGGTCAAAGCCGCAGGTGAACAGGTTGCACTGCTGGTTCTCCTCATTCCACGCCGTACAGCACACCATGCGTCGGTGACCCTGCAGACACACACATTAAGATGTTTTTAATTCCGGTGATGATTGAGTGATCCAACATGGACGCCTTCTTGTCCCTCCTTACCATCCTGTTGCTGCGTGGCAGTCGGGCTAGCCTCACTCCGCTCATGTCAAACAGTCGGACTTGTCGATTGTCATGTGGCAGAGCGATGATCCTCTGGTTGGCAGAGACGCTTATCCTGGAAGATCAGATCAGAGGTCAGACTCTGTTGACAGTTTGTGTGTGTGTGTGATGTTTTTAGTGATTGATTTGGTTACAGGAGTCACATCAGGAAATACTTGTGGAGATCTGAGATGGACCAGCTGCCAGCAGAGAGCGATGTCACACTTACAATGGTGAAGAGAGCAGTAGTGGTAGCAGAGGTGCTAGTCATAAGATGTACATGGGGGTGAATTATCAATGGAGAGAAAAACATCACTGCAGTCGCCTTGTTGTTGGCTAACTATGATGGAAGCTTTGAAAACACCCTGCAGGGCGGCTGAGACTGGTGTCTGTCTGGTATAAAACCCTGGACTGAGACAGACTACAACACCTACCTGTTCACAGCGGAGTCTGTGCGGATGGTTGTTATAGGCGACCTCATGTTCTTCAAGTCCCACACTTTAACAGTGCGGTCGTCGCTCCCTGAAACCACGTTGTCGCCCACTGTGAACACCGCTGACGTCACTGTGCTGCGGAAACAAAAAGGACACAGGGACGAACGATTGTTACGTATTTATATGAAGACAGAGCAGCTACAGTATTTAATATTCATCCTTTCTGCTGCAGCTACCTCGTTCTCTCAGTCTCTCCCCAAAGCCTGTGAACATAAATCTACTGGCAAACTGAGGTCTTCACCCTCTGTCTCATGCTAAGGAAGTTAGCATTTCCTTTTTTCTTACTATAAGCGTGACTGTAAGACCATGACTATACTTGTTATACTTGTATACTACTTGTTTGACGCATTCTTGCAATATCTCACACGTATTGTAGTTAACACAATTCTCACTTCAGCCTAAGTACCATGAGATATATGACGGGATATACTGAATACATGTAAGCAGATATGTTTCGCAGTCTTTATATGCTGACATCATCCTACCACATCTACTGCACGGCTCCACATGATCGCACGAAGGTCCGGCGGAGCCGTTCCTTTAATAGACTTTAATATTTCCAATCTACTACTGTAGGTCAGGCGCTTCTTTTCGGGGGGTTTCTGCCTCCCTCCCTTTTTACACGCACGCACTTTTTGCTAAAACTGTCTTTCCACTTAATTCAAATGGACACGGCATTAAGGGCTAATTAGGGGACTAAACTTTGTAACACTGGAGAGGGAGCGGCTCGCCCAAACTGCTGTATCGTTACAGCCTCCCTCTGACTTTGCAGCGTACAACCCAACTGGGAATACAAGAGGTGTAGAGGGAGACAGGGAGAAGGAAATGAAGGAGGTGTGCTGAGTAGGAGGTTTGAGGGGAGAGTAATCAGACAAGGTAATTCATTAAAAGGTTGATTAAGGTTAAAGGGTTTATAGAATGAGTGTGTGTGTGTGTGGGGGGGGGGGGG
>CAAKHC010018901.1:35844-55977 GCA_901007825.1 Macroramphosus scolopax
CCTCGCCGTCCACCTCCCCTTCTTCTCTGTCTGATGAGTCTTGGTCATCGTCACATGGAGCCTGTGACTGCACAAATACTTCAGTCAATATACATGAATGCCTGCTGTGATACGATGTGAGTGAAAGCTTGGACTATGACAAACTCTCAGATCTGAAGTGAGAAGACGCACTAGTGCCAAGTGAGATCAGGGATAAATTGCATGGCACCTGACTCATTTGTAAACGTAAATATTCAATTGGGAATCGAGGTGACTCAAATTTCCATGATACTCCAGCACATTCCAGCAAAAACCTTGAAAACAGAGCAGTGCAAAGCAACTCACACTGACATCTGGTGGTGGCTGGGGGGCAGGAAGCTGCACCATGTAGCGCCAGATGTGAGCCGTCTGGTCCCCGGAGGCTGTGGCAGCACAAGGACAGATCAACCATCATACACATCTACACAAAATGAACTGCTGGAGTTGACAGAAGATGGAAAAGGATTGTTAAATAATATAATGTTCACGCCTCTGTTTAGTAGGGACGTCGCAAGACTTCAATGCTGGACATCCGTACATACAGGGGGGGGGTCTGAACGAAACAAAAGCTGTTTCCGCCTGTCTCATCTTTCAAAAGCACACTTGGTCGTCTCCTTCTTTGGACAGTGTGAATGTCAGTGAGTTGGACAAACAGTGAGCCGATTGTTCACTAGTTAATCGTTTTCTCTTGGACAGATACAAAAAATAAACATGCTACATCGGGAGGTCAAATACGCCTGAAAGACGAAGGTTTCACACTAAACTAAAAATACGTTACATAACAGGTAAGACCGAAAACATTGTGTTCTCTCATTTGTTCCTCAAGGTCAGTCGACCCCTCCCCTGCTGCACAGAGGGAACCGTGACACCCCTTGTTTCAACAAACATGTATTTGAGTCCGTACCTGTGAGGGCCATCTGCTCTGTGGGGTGGAACTTGATGGAGTTGACTGCGGCAGAGAGAACAATCAAAGATTAAACTCTGCTGACGATGACACACGTACACATGTTACATCAAGTGTTCTTAACGCCTCACAGACTACGTAAGCAAATGTTGACAGAAACGCTCCTTTAACCTAAAGCTGTTTGAATCCTTAACTTTTGAACTGCTTGTTCCTTCACAATTGTCTTTTAGGAATGAGGCCCTCATTACCTGATCCTGCATGGCCAGCATACCTCAGCAGACACTTTCCCGTCTCTATACTCCACAGCAGAGCTGAGTGGTCTGTGAGGGGAACAGGTGCGGTCAGTTATGTGTTATGTGTTATAGAACAGTGATTGATGGATCGAAGTGATCGGTATCGTGATGTACCTGCGGATGCAGTTCCCAGGACCACCGGCTGAGTTCGGGTGACACTGAGGTCCCAGATCCCGTCTCGGTGGCCCACATACTCCTTCAGCAGCTGGCACAAAGCTCGGGACCCCGTGTTGGCTTTGAAGCTGGACACAATCTGAAAAAGGAGGAACAGAAGTAGACATGATGGAGAGAAAGGATGGCTTACGACAAGGCCGACCATGTTACAGGGTCGATTCTTCCTCTTTGATATCTGATTAGAAGTTTAACTTGCTATATAACGATGGCGTAAGCTGAAAGACACAGTAGAAGTCTTTCAATGTAAACACGTATCACAGTTTATTGTTGGTCTGTTAACATGTTAGCCATCAGTCATTTCTAAGGCCTGTTCACCCAACTCTCTGGTTTTAGAAAGGAGTTTTTCAGGTTTCAAGAAAGCTGCTCTTTAGTCGGGTGGTGAGGCAGCGGACACTGGATCGCTATCATGTCCCTTACATTTGTTAAATTAGTGAGTGATACCCATACATCTGTTGATGTGCAGCCGACTCCTCCGCTGCGGTTTCACAGCGCCGCGCTGCACTGTACATGCTGCTGCAAGCAGACGGCTGACCACGGCAATGAGCTTCCATCATTCATAGTCATTAGATGCAGCAGCGAAGCATCTGGTTCACATGTGTCAGCCTGTGTTAATGTACGCTCTCATTCTGTCAGGTGTGTTTACGATCACACAGCAGGACAATACAAACTTATCACTTCCCCGTCAGTAGAGCACAGTGAACAGTGAGCAACAGAAAAAACAGCTCATTCCAGTCAAGGTCAATGCAGCAACTGAGGTCACAGTTAGTGCAGATCATTAGTTCCCCATCTCCTGACAAGATTAGTTTTTGATCATGTTTCTCAATTAGCTACGAACCCCCTGAAAGGTCACTGTAGGATCCCTCTTTTACTTCAGTAGTACGACATTGTCAGAATGTGCTGGGCCTGTCCCTCAGACTCTGCAGACACTACATCGTTACAACAGCTTTGAAAAGCAGAGCTTCAGTACAGTACACAGCACCTGGCTGTGGTTTGAGCTGAGCTTGAAACTGTAGCTGGAGTTGTGGTAGCAATTATACTGGGTCTACTTTTCTCCTGCTATTAATATTAAATGAGAAAGCATTATACAGTCAGACACTTGGGATTTGATTCTAGCGCTTCTACCAGATATGACAGATGTGTTATCACACACCAGCGGAGGTCATAGCTTCAGTTCAGCTCTGTCAGTTCACTGCACACATGACTTCTGCAAGTTACACTAATTACAAACTAAAGATCATAAAACGTTTTGCTTGGGGATGCAAAGTAGTGCAGAAGGAAATTCCTACTGTGACCGTTCAGGGTCTCTATAGCCAGCTGACAGGTAAACTGTATGTTATAAGGCAGCGACTTCTGTTCAGGTTAATCTAAGAAGTCCTCCCTTGATCCCTCGTGTCCTCTTTTCTAATTTCCAAGTCAGAAGAAGATGTTTCAATTCTCATCAAGCTCAGACTTTGACTGCATTCAGTGGAGTCTGTGTCTCTGTGCTTTAAGGGGAATACTTTAGCTGGACTGGAAAATAAAAGGAGGAGGAAAAGAGGGTCATGTTTAAAAGCTACATTGCTTTTTAGGACCAAATTTTCAACAGTGGAATTTAAACCTTTTGGAGCTGACCAAGATGATTCCTAGATGAGCAGCATTGCTCAATCTGACAAAACTCCACATCAATATATTAATGGCAATGCCGCTGGTGGAAAGTGACTGAAGAGATCCAAAGTTTCTACTCCAGTGGTAGAAAAGGTGATGAGCAACTTAACCAGCAAGACATTCTGAAATTAGGAAACTGTAAAATCGAATTTCAAAATATGACAAAAGCAGCCGTTCACCCAAATAAATTTTGAGAGAGTGCAAAACAGAGAGGAGATGAGGAGTCAAGGTCAGACTTCAGTTAACAAGAGATTCCGCCCACAGCTGACAAACGGTGCATTCAGGAAGTTACCCATGAATCTCCTCCCCACAACTCCCATGTGGCCACAATGCAGTTGCATGATCCACCTATTTTGCCGTGGAAAGTGTACAATCGCTATAATCGGCAAGAGATTGAAAAGGAAGAAGTGTGTGACTTTATCCAAAAACGTCAACTATAAAATGCATTATTACTTATGACTTTACATATAGTTCTCATAGAGGACGAGAACTCTTCCTCCCCCTCACTCAGAAACAAAGCGGCTTTTGGTATTCTGTTACCTCACCCTAGACCTGAATCTCAAATATTTGCACAGATGACATATTGGCTGAGCTGTATCGAACCGGTTAACAGAGACAGAGTCAGGTACCTTGCTGGTAGAGGCTTTGTAAGTCGTCTTCAGCTTCTGTGACAGTTGACTGGTGCTGTGGCTGGCTGTGGGACGTGAGAGACACAGTGAATAACATCCACAGCTGACTGACAAACCCACTGATTGGTTTCAGCAGCAGCAACTGCCCTGTAACATGTCAAAAATGGTAAGTGCCCACCTCCCACACACAACGCAACAATTCAAGGCTTTGCAGTTTGTTTTTAGTAATTTGTTGTCAATGTTGTCTGCATGGTTGCATGGTTGCATGGCTACATGTCTGCATGTCTGCATGTCTGCATGTCTGCATGTCTGCATGTCTGCATGTCTGCATGGCTGCATGGCTGCATGGCTGCATGGCTGCATGGTTGCATGTCTGCATGGCTGCATGGCTGCATGGTTGCATGGCTACATGGTTGCATGTCTGCATGTCTGCATGGTTGCATGGCTGCATGGCTGCATGGCTCAAATTGATGTTTGAACATCTTTTCTGTGGAACCTCTGCAAGGTGGCCAACAGGTTGGACTCATGTAAGTCATGTCATGATACCTTCTGGTCTAAGATGCTTTACATCTATCTCGGTGTAATGATATATACTAAGTTTCTAATCCCAGAGTAATTAAAAAAGGTAAACAATAAACACATCAATGCAGGCATTAGCATGAAGTACGCCCCAATACATTCGCATTTTGATTTTATAAACACAGCTATAGTATATACACAGAACTTCTTGTCCAGGACCTTGTGAGCAGGATAACAGGACGGGAATGACCACATCCATAGTGCACGAGGGGTCACTAATGGTTTGGAGCATGAAAGAATCATACACTGACCTTTTGTTTTCAGGGCTCCCTTTGTGGGGTCTCCTCCCTCAATGGTCTGTCCATCCCCAGTCAGACGTTCATTCAGCGAGTCAATTTCCCGACGTACTGTAATGTTAGAACAGTGACATGGCTTTAGTAGAGGAACACTGCCGGTGCTTTGACAAACATGTAGGTAGTCAATCGACACCTGCAAATCTATTAAGTAAGACACGTTGCCAAGAGTTTAAAACAGATTAACATGAGGGAGATTTGATTTGTTCCACTTCTCTGGCTTACCACATTACTAGTAAGATGTCTTAAGGGTTTCACAACTTTGAGCTCCTTAGTTACTCACATTCAAGGTTCTCAATATACAGATTTTCAAACTCTCGTTCAATCTGGCCAAAGAGGTCAAGAAGGTTGTTGCGTACAGAAACGGGCAGCTTGGAGTCCTAAACAAATAGAGAAAAGAAGGAAGTGATAAAGCAACCAAAAGAGCGGTATTTTCCTTTAATTACAATGTGGTACAATTTTATGATGACAAATATGTGTTATCACTTTGAGAGAAGAGTGCCTCATAAAACACAAAGCACTTAAACGAGCCTTTGGGGGAACAGTCATCTCTACATTTTGGGCTACAGAACTACACACAATTAACTAAATACACCACAGCAGGGGTCCAACCAATAACCCTCTACAGACTTACCTCCATTGTAAACTCCGGGAGGTACCCAGTTATCAGGTGACCACAGGTCTACATCAGACTAGCATGCAAAGAGAGGTAAAGGCTGCCATGAAAAGAAAGGACTGGAAAGGCTGCATTAGACAGCTCGCTTTGAGAGCCGCTGCTTGTTTTTCTAGCCATCTGAAAGATGAGGAAACCAAACACTTGAATGTCACTCTTGTGTCTGGTACACGTTCAAAACAGCTTAACCACTTGACTTTTCTGTCAGAGCCACATGTCAGCGAAAAAGGGTCAATGAGAAAAACACAGCCAGCCATTAGGTGTTCAAAGCTGCTTGGTATTAATAATGACAACATTGAAAGTGCAGAGGAAAAGGCATTCTGTGTTTGGGGTTATAAAGCTGTTTAGCATGTCTGCATAGGTCAACTAAGAGGTGGACAGGGTACATAAACAGAGCCAGCATGTCTTGGCAATACATAAAAAGGCCTGGTGAAAAGACCCATCAGACCCGGACAAGCGGCCCATATTAAAACTTGATGAGACGGCAGGCCAGTGCAAGCTGAGCTCTAGTTTAAGTGGCTGACAATTCAAGGACAATGTCAACCAGAGAAAGTAAGTGCTAAAGAATCTTCATGGTCAAAACTTAAAGGTGCACATGCTGACAAAATCTATTTTTTTGTTCCGTCTGTATGTGTTCCTATACTGTTTGTTCTCTGTAGATCAGCCGAGGTTGTGCTGCTCCTAATTTGCCAGATGAGGTCCACCTGGCCAGTTCAATGGCAGCCATGAAAAGGTCCAGGGTTCCTATTGCACACGCAGGCTTCAGAGTTTGGGACGGCTGGTCTTTTGTTTGCCCCTCAGTTTAAGATTTGAGTCTGTGTTTTGTAATTGTCTTTTTGTTAATCAATCCTTTTGTTGTATTGATGTAGTGTTCGGTTATGTTCAAGCATATCTGGATTATAAAAAGGCCTACAGGCTTCACCTGAGCCTTGACAACCATTAGATCCTAACCAAAACTAGGGCTGCTTCTCATCACAAGGAACGCTCATCAAACATCAGGATTTGAGGATGCTGCGTCATCAAGCCCTGCTGAAAGACTGTTTTTGATTGACATTGAAACAACAGATAGGAAAATAAGAATATGGTAGTGTGTGTATTAGCTATTTACACATTTTCAAACTTAACTTCATGTATTTACATTCCACTGCATTTTTAAATCACTTGGTAAAGGTGATTTCATTGAAGGAATAATACTTTGTCAAGAAGTACATTCACCACTAAATAATCAAGTAGATAGGCCTGTCACAATAACAATTTTCGGCTTGGCCATAAATGTCCCAGAAATATTTGCAATAAGTCTTATTGTAATTGTAAGACAGTTTTATGTGACTATATAATGGCATAATAATATTAGTAAACCCTTTCAATGAGCAATGAAATTTAAATCAAGAATATTAAGGCATTGGAATTTAAAAAAAGGATTGAAATACTCCAAATGAATTCAAATAAACCTGCACTGGACTTTTTGTTCCTTGCACAGAAAACTGGATTTCCGATTTAGGGCAGAAGTACATAATGATACAACTTCAAATATTCGTTCAATACAACTGTGCACTCAGAGACCCATTTGTTCATCTTATCTGAGAGACAACAGTGAATGATCTACACCCAGTTCTCAAACGTTAACAACCAGGATGTTCTTGATCAAACAGAACAGTTTACATTATCTCAGCAGTGGAGATGCTCGACAGTTCGTTCGAAAAACTCAGGAAATGATTGATCACCAAATTCCCTTTCTGGAAGAAATAAATCAATTGTAGCTCCAACAAATATGACCAACCGTCTGTGATGGTTAATCACTAACTTGATGGCACCAGTGGGCCCAAACGATTTCTGTTTTTTAATTAAACGAAATAAACATGACGGCACATTTACACCATGTTGTTCACGACATTTTAGAGAATGCAAATTTTAGACGAAACAAAAACTAAGTTTACTCATAAATAGGATAATATTAATTTAAAAAGCATAGACATTTTGCTGTGGGGAGAATACCCCATCACAGAGACAGTAAGATAGTAGTTGTGGATGTGGCAGCACCAGGCACTAAATAAAAACAATGCTGCTCAACCGGCTAGTACTGTACTCTGATGACTGACTGATCAGCTCCACACCACAACTAAATGTCACAAGAAAGAAGTCACAAGCAAAAAGAGGAGAACTCTGGTACATGTTTCTGAGCAGATGAACATCAAACTGTGCAAAATGTCTTCAACATGTGTAAATGTTCTTGCATGTCCTATAAGCTGTATGTTTATATAAATGTTTGTCTGGAGCAGTGAGAGTTAAATAGATCTCTATGTATCTCCCTTACCTGTCCCTCCAGCATGTCTCCTCTTTGGATGCCAGCTGGCCTATCCTCTGTGCTGTTGGTACGCCGGATAGACAAACTGTGAGCCTTGCGCTTCTGTTTTGGGTGACGGGCAGCCGAAGCAGAGCTGCTACTGCTTCCTCCCTCCACAGGCATCCCGCCTTCTTCCTGGGTGGCCCTGCCCCCTGCTAACCTTCTATCTGAGAAGCAGGTAAACAAAGGCTGGGCTCGTTTGTTGACTGGTGGGTGGGTTATGTTGGTCGGTTAACTCCACCTGCCTGCAGGTAAAAAAGGAAATTATGTTTAAGCTCACGGCAATGGCAGGAACTGCTCAAGATAAATGGTAGGCTTCTCTGTAGATATCTGCATTTAAACATATAGATATAGCAACGCTTAAGACCATTAACGGAGTCTGGAAATGATTTAAGACCAAACAGCAGCAATAGTTGGCGCAGTATTGCCCTGACATATGCTGATCTTTTATGAGGAATCATAATGCCTAAACTGAAATAACTATTGGATTAGAAAACTCGAAGATTAGATGTCAGCTAATAACAGGTTAATCTTAAATCATAATTTCTAGCAAAAAGGACAACCATTCATGGTTCGGGAAGATTTGCTGTTCTCTTTGTAACATGAAGGTTGTCATTATTTGACACAACACTGACCAAAGGATTAATTAAGAGAATAATTGAGAATCTTTTATAATGACAGTAATTTGTTAGTTGCCCGAAATAGCTCTAACTCTAGCATGTTTCGCAGCATTGCTTTTGAGCAACTGTAAATCGTTAATAAAAATTAGTAATATTAGGTGAGAACATTTTGTGACATTGGGTATTCTATTGAAGTAATAAGCGTTTCTTCATGGGCAGTTTACCAACAGAATGTACCAACGGCGAGATCCCCGACAGACTAAGTCACCTGCTATCATTTCCATGTTAGCAAACAAGCATAGCGACATTAGATTAGCATTACTGTAATGGAGAGCAGCTGCATGTCCTTCAGATGCTAAGGGAACAAGCTAGTTTGAGAAGATGCAGTATCTTGCTGTAGCCAAGTGCATACAGGCGAATGATTAATAACAAGCTAGCGTTACCAGCAAGAAGACTGACACTAAATGTCATGCGCCAATACACACTTGAATTCCATAGAAGCAATGCCCAAATAAATTCACCCTGTTCGAAATTTAAGGGTAAATTGCGCTAATAAAATAAAATAGTGTTCTTTTGTCATTCACATTATTCTGACATACACGGAGCAAGACAGAGACTCACCGCGGTCACTGCCCGCTTAATTTCATGCCTAGCAAGCATGGATTTGACAAGCTACACCGACTACAGGCTAACTAGCTAGCTGGCACTTCCCATCGGCATCTAACGAGAGCAGCTGACGTTGACCTTCCTGATTCGATTTGAAACCATGTGAACCTATAACTTGGAAAGTTTCAACATGTTGTCGACGTATGACTTTGACAGTTAAGGTTAACGGCGTTTGACAACTATTAGAAATCCAGTCCGATTTTGTGACACATCACGTATTTTGATACTGCAATAACTTCCGTGTCATATGATTTGTGTTTGTAGTTTGTAAGCCAATTGGATATCACGCCGCCGATGAGGCGTCCAATAGTAAGTGGCGGCGTCAGACGGAGGAACTGACTGTCGTTCGACTACTGTGTTCCGCTCTCAAATGTCCTCGTAAACAAACGCAAAATAGGCCACGTCAAGTGAAGTAGGTAGTCTACCTGAAACAAGAAAACTCTCTTGTAAGTGAGTGCCTTTTTGTGTCTTTGTTTGCTGTATATGTGGCAGACAATGCAGACTCAAGTCCGTTTATCAGAGACCTGGGTGGTGCGGGCCGTGCTGGGCTGTGGTCCGATGGCGTGTTGACGATCAGTGTTGATGGCAAAGCAGGGAGTGGAGTTTACTGGAATGGAATCATGTGATTCATTTGCTAATGTCCACTGATTTTGATAGGTAATAGGTAGTATTACAGGTGGTGGAGGCTGTCTACGAGTACTATGCATGAAGTGTAA
Source organism: Macroramphosus scolopax (assembly GCA_901007825.1). Taxonomy (NCBI): domain Eukaryota; kingdom Metazoa; phylum Chordata; class Actinopteri; order Syngnathiformes; family Centriscidae; genus Macroramphosus; species Macroramphosus scolopax. Next base: position 45,398 of record CAAKHC010018901.1, read on the forward strand.
AGATACTCTTAATTGAATATTTCCATTTTGTGCTTTTCTAATCCGAATAGCATCGGAGTTTAGAGAGAAGTGTTACACTGGTTAGCATGAATTGTTGTATATTAAATTGCCCAGGATGGATTATATGAAGTCAGCAAGTACAACGGAATGCTATGACAATACTAATGTATTTTATGATGATACTATGAACTCAACTGAAGCATAAATAATTAAACAACCGATGTATGGAAATGTATTGGCATACTTAGTAGTTGCAGTGCTAAACTCACTTGGCCATTGGCTAAATTGTTGTGATAAGCGTCCGTATCTGCCCATAATTTCACAATCGATGCATCCCTAGTTAGATTCATTGGGGGTAAGAATCAAATGTTCCTCTCAGATAACAGAAAAAGCAGTGGGTTTGGCCCAGTCCACTCGCCATACTATAAGGAGTGTGGATCTGATCCTGACCGTGTCTTACCAGCGCCCTCACCTTCAGTCCTTGTGATTGGTTTTCTGTTTTGGTCAGGCGATGGTGCGGGGTGTATGGGCGGTGCTCCGGATGGTGTCCTGCGAGGGAGCCTCCGTGCTTAAATCAAACATACCTGGCCCAGGAAGAATCACATCCCCTGCGCTGTGGAATAACAGAACTGTCCACACTCCAGTCTCCGGCTACCGCAGAGCTTTGTCCAGGTAAGCTGGGGCCGTGGAGGTACCTGCCGGAACTATGGAGGTGTGGAAGACAACGAAGTTGGAGAAAAGCCTATTGACACTAATCTGAAAGCAACTGTGCGTCTGTGCTATTGATAGCTGAGCTCTGCCAATACTGCGTGTCGAAAAGCAGAAAGTCACGCTAAATTATACTTAGAAAATCAGCACTTAAAAAGTATTTGCATATTGGTTCATATACACACGTGATAACGATCAAGTTAAATGATTTTGTGAATATTTATTTATACACTCTTCAATTCGGCAGACATCAAATACAGTAAGCTGCTCATATTACTAAATTGGTTGAAGTGAAGCACTGCTATTCTTGCAGCAAGTTTATAGGGTATTAAAACGAGCGCTATTCAAGTGAGTAGCAGAAGTCGTTATTTTGCCAACGGATCATTTTGGTCAAAAGCAGAATATTTTATTGATATTGTTTTTTTCTGTGTATATTGAGTATCTGTGGATTTTCAACTGTTTGTCAAACAAAACAAGCCATTTGCAGATATATCCATGGGCTCTGGGAAATTGTAAAGGCGTCTATGCCTTATTGTCAATGTTTTTTCTTTTACTATAAAAGTAAGCAAAGAAAAGTAGACACATTAACACACAATTTAAAACGGAGTCGTCAGTCTCAACATTGAACTAAGTCGCATAAAAGATGTTCAAGGGCCAGCATTACAGTCCATGACTTATGTTTAAAGTCTATTTGACTAAGTTAGTTGGTTAAGCATGACCTACTGTTTTGGAATGGCATCTTGATATTACGTCTTTTATTGTTTTGCTCTGGTCTGAAAACACACTATACTAACAACTTCCTGCTGTGCTCCTGTCCGTGCACCGTAGTGAGGCGAGACACCTACAGTCTGCACTCAGAATGCCCGAGATAACCACAGACCACCTGGATGAGAAGCAGGTGCAGTTGCTTGCTGAAATGTGCATTCTCATCGACGAGAACGACAAGAGGATCGGAGCGGACACCAAGAAAAACTGCCACCTCAACTCCAACATTGACAATGGTATGTGCTTTAAAATGCAGAAATGGTCTTGCCTCTTGCACAGGTCTTTTTCCCCTTTCAGATCTGTACCCAGCTGACTGTAAATATGTTTGTCTTTACCAGGTTTATTACACAGAGCTTTCAGTGTCTTCATTTTCAACAGTGAAGAGAAATTGCTCTTACAACAAAGGTCTGATGCCAAAATCACTTTTCCAGGTGAGTAGCAATGTTAACAAAGGTTGACCCTGACCTGATATGATCCTGTGGCCCTCTGGGACACACACCAGTGTGTCCTATGCATCATAACCAGACCACTAATCAGCATTTATTTCTGTGTGTGTGCAGGCTGTTACACAAACACATGCTGCAGTCATCCTCTTCACACGGACACTGAGCTGGAGGAGAAGGATGCGGTTGGAGTGAGGAAAGCTGCTCAGAGGAGACTTAAAGCTGAACTGGGTATCCCCATGGAGCAGGTAAACCATTTGTCAGGACTTTGTTTGGGAAAGAAATTGTATTTAATTCAATTTAGCAACATCAGGACTAGGGAGATGTGATGGTTGAGGTAGGGTTAGGGGATAAGGAATAGTTTACAGGAAGTCAGTAATGGGACCCCACAACTATAGTAATACAAGGGGCTGTGTGTACATATGCAAATCCTGACTCCTGTGTTTAATGATTAAGGAGAATTCTGGTTAATCTGTGTGCATTTTATCTCTGACCTCCTCTTGCTGGGCAGGTGACTCCAGAAGAAATGACGTACTTAACAAGAATCCACTACAAGGCCCAGTCGGACGGTGTGTGGGGAGAACATGAGATTGACTACATCCTCTTCATGCAGAAGGTAGAGCTGCGATGTTTCCTGTCATACAGTAGTAGTCATTTTTGGGCAATTGTGGGCTGAACTGCTCATCGGTAAACACATAAGCAAGATAAAATCCCATTATATATTCATGCAGTGGCTGATAGTCATATCCAGCTGATATAGAGCAACATGAGCTTTCATTTGAGGTTCTGGCCACCTGGCAAATGCAAGTCAAATATTCACTTTCCATTGTTAATATAGAAATACAGGTTATAATGGAATGCAATGCTTATACTCTTCGGCTGCTCGGTGTGAGTCCCTCTGGTCAGTGCCACGTACTTCTGCAGTCTCCACCACACATGTTGTTAGAAGACACATCTGTACACTGACTTTAGCTCAGTTGATAACAAGCTGTTTTCCAGTTATCCTCACTTATTGTAAGTTTTGCAGCTATTATTTGTTCTAATTATGATAAACAGACTAATTACGTCTATCTGCCTGAAATGGACAATAACGCTGATTTCTTCTTTTCCGTTTGACTGAAGGACGTGGACTTGAGTCCAGACCCCAATGAGATCAAAAGCCACTGTTTCGTGAGCAAGGAGGAGCTGCAGGAGATGCTGCAGAAGGCTAAGCGCAAGGAGCTGGAGATCACTCCCTGGTTCAGCCTCATCGCTGAGACCTTCCTCTTCAAGTGGTGGGACAACCTACAGAACCTCAAACAATTCATGGATCACGACAACATCCACCGCATGTAGCTCCAACCTGGTCCAGGCTTTACCTCCAGCCCACCTTTGATTGCTATAGTATTGACCTGCTGAGCTGCTGGAGACCTGTGACCCTCAAGGCAGGGTGACAAAAACGTAATATCAAGACAAAATTCTGATGGATTACACAGCTACTCTTGTCAAGCTTGTAGTAGGTGTAGCAGAGTATGTTTTAGTCTGGCTGATGTCAGGGAAGACGTGGTTTGTAGCACTGAGATACTTTCATCTACACAGAAGATGGAAGATGATGCTAGTAGAGATCATTAGTCTTAAACATTCAGAGAAGAAATCCACGCACAAGCTGCTCACTGGATGTACACACTGATGAATGGAAGGCACCTTGTGTTCTGTTTGGCAGGACTTTGTTGCTATTGACAACCCTGTGAAGAGAATAGCCTATTTTTCTAAAAAAGATTCATGTGCCTGGTTACAGGTCCTTAGGTTTAGATATGATGATACATCAATCGCTGTCACTCTGTATTGTACTGACAGAGATGTCAGTAAATCAGATGCATCTTTGTATTCTTTCTCAATAAAGTGTTTGATTGTGGCCAGGCAGTAGCTTTATTTCACTTTTCTTTCTAGCCCTCATAGACTAGAAAAAGTACCCTAAATAACTACCATGTAATATTTAGTGAAATGACAATATCACTGTTACGAACCCAGCTCGTCTAGGTCTAGGTATAAGGGCTAGTAACATAAATGTTCGCTACCACGAACAAGAGGGATGCTGAGCACTGGGGAAGCAAATAAAAGAGACAACACAGGATTAAAATAAAAGGTGCTGGGTGCTTTTACTCTCCGTTTGGGTTGAAGTTATTTACAATATTTCAACTCAAAGAGACCACTGCCAGGGGACCTGGGTGTTGCCAAAATAACAAACCATAAGCAGCTAGCAGATATATCATTAATTTACAACGTGGTGAATTATAGTTCACAAAATGCTGTTTGGCTCGACTTGCCAGTAGGCGACAGCAAATGCCTTAAACACGATCTTTTGAAATGAGCACAAGAAATCGTGTGCAACTAACACATCTGATCACAAATGTAAGTTTTACCTCTACCTTCACTTATTATGCACATTTCTGTTAATCCTGTCCACATAGGTTTGAGCTTCAACACATTTGTGAAGGTCGTTTCCATGGATGGACGACCGGGTGCAGGATGAAGATCCTGATTCCAGTATCATGTTCTCTCTATAATTAGCCTAATAGCTCGTTGGGTCAGTTTCCCAGCATTGCATTAGTTGAATCCAACCCTGAGAGTGGGTGTCTATAATAAGAAGTGATTCAATTCATGTTATTTAGCAACGGAGTACATACTGTTGAAGAATGACCATGAAATACAAAAGAGGCAGTGGAATTGTTTTAACTGCTTTAATTGCAGGATAGATGATTAGTTTGAGGTAAATTTGTTCTGATTAAACAATTCGCATGACACATAAGATACACGTTTTGTCTCGTTAGTTGTAGTATTATATAAAAACAAAGCACAACAGAGGTTTATGTAATGCAAACTAACCATGAGTAAATGCCACAATGGTAGAAGATTGTGAGAGATGACTGGCACTCAACTGAGGATCTGAACCGGAGTTAGGTTCCAACACATTTCAGATCTATACTTTATGGTACATAAACAGTTTACAAGGTCTTATGGCCTCACACAAATATGTCTGTCAGTTCATTTATTGATTAAAATGACTTAACTACTAACTAACAATTTTACTAAACTTTTATAGTGCAGTTGAGTGCAAAGGGAAGCATGTGCAACAGAATACATAACGCAAATATAGACTTCATGTGCCAAAAAACTGCAGCACCTAGAGAGCTACTGGGCTGTAAGCATGGTGGGAGTAGATAACAGAATGTAAACATCATATATGGGGAGTCCATTAACCTTAGTTTTGTGTGAAAACCCTTTTTATGTAACATGTTACATTCGTAAGCTAAATACGAAATGAGGCATTTAAAAAACAATAAAAAGATTTGGCACAAACTCCTATGATGCATCAAATAAACAGCATCAGGGTGCATAATAACAAACCAGTGCAGGATTACTTTAAATTCAGCATGTGAGATAAGTATTATGCATGCATGCATGCATGCTTTGTCCTGCACTGTTCCCTTCTCATCAGCATATTCTTTTAAAATGAAGGAATGATTGCATAAGTGTAGGTTTACTTTACACCGACACTTAAACAGGGACACAGATTGGTCAACAGTTTGGAGTGCTTGCTAAGTCCATAGTAGGATTTAGTTTAGCGTTTGGAGTAGAAAGATATTGTTTGTTTTGAACAGTTAAATTTTTTTGTTCATCTGCTGTTGTATCAGATGGTCCCTTCAGGTTTCGGTGCAGGACTGACGTTGGGTGGATTGAGCTTCATTGTAGTGAAAAAATCCACCAGCTGACCAGGAACTTCCGCCAAAACACTCTGAGCCAGTGCTTCTTTAGGACCCTGAGGTGTAAAAGGAGGAGTTAAAAAAAGTACTGAGAGAAAATAAAATATATACACAGGTGAATAAGATATATACCAATAGAGATGATTATCACATATCTAGAAATATGAAGGAAACATGAGGAAGAGGTTATGCAGATAAAGACAGATTAAAGGAAAATTCCTCCTTTCATTGATCTTTGTTGTTCCCTGCCTTTCCTGAATGTCATTTAGAAACTTACATATTACTTGATGCTTGTAGTTGATGCAACAATGACAATAACAGCAGCAAAAAGTCTGGTTTTCCTTTGTTTCACCTTCAAACTGATTCAATAATGGAAATGAGGCAGTGTGATTGTTGACCAATGATCAATTTGCAGCAGCACACTAAATGAAGCTGCATCAACAAGTCTCAGCAGTTTGCCTGCTCATCTTGTGTATGAAAATAAACTTAAATTAATAATTTGTTTGTAATCAACTTTTTTTTTAAAAAACATGTTGGTTTCTTGCAATGCATTCTGGACTATTATAGCAGCAGAACAGCTGATCTTCTACAGCAATTCTCCCTGCGTGTGATAAGTCTCAAACACCTACACTCCAGAGACAACTTTTACAGACATCTTGTTGTTTACATTTGGCCAGTTGGCCATCATAATTAATGAAATAACCAAAACAATTAACCTATCAAATAGAAAGCCTATCCTGCCATTCTGAAGTGGAAGTTTTCTTTAATGTTAATTAAAATATTTCTGTCATTGGTGCCACAAATTCCCAGACAGAAAGAACTAGAGATCTTTGTTAACTCTCACACAGCGCTGGTGATGAGACTTAAGTACAAAGTTTAAAGTATGACAGCAAATGAAAAAACATTCGGACAGAAGTCAGTTGATGTGATGATTCATGCCATGATTCAGTTATTCAAAGAGGCAAAGCAAAGGCTACAATGGTGATGGGGTTAATGACTGAAATATTTGGGGTACCCTATGAAGGAGTGGGATCGTGGGGCGGTTTCAGTTTGAATAAAGTGAAGAAGGAGGCCACTTGTTGAGGTAACTCGGCCAATATGCTTTGTGCAAGAGCCTGGCTGGGAGCCTGGAAACAGACAAATACACAAGGCACACAGATGGGCTGAGTGAGTTCGAGGGGCGAGGTATACCTAATAGTGGGTGTACACTGGTATTAACTGGAGACATCAGTCAAATCTCAAGATGTTGCAGTGAAATGTTATTGACGCATGCAATTCTTAGAGGGATGGCTTTTTGAGAAAAATCAGCTGAAATCAAAGCGATCCTCGATCACATTTATATAAAGCAATTAGTTACATAAAAAGGTGTTTGATGTTTTCAAGGTGACTCACGTTCTGGAACTGCCTGAATGGCACGAACTGGACTATATCTCGCATGGCAGACTCGCCAGTCTGAGAGCGAAGACGCCCATCGTCTCCATCCAGGAACTCCATGGCAGTGAAGTCTGCCCCCCCGACTCCCACGATGATGATAGACATGGGCAGACGAGAAGCGTTGACGATGGCACTGCGTGTCTGATCCATGTCCGTGATCACTCCGTCAGTGATGATGAGCAGAACAAAGTATTGCTGCAGAAGACACAGAAGCAGTCTGTAGTCAAGAGGTGAACATCACCAACAGTTACAGGATTGAAACACATTGAGAGTAAGAAGGTGGTTAAGGTGGTTAAATATTAGGGGACCGTGGGGAGCTGTGAGTGTGGTCGTATTCCTGTGGATGGCTGACACAGACAAATACTCACGGATGCGGTGGTCTGCTGGAGGGCTTGCTTAGCAAAACAGGCCACATGGTTGATGATCGGGGAGAAGTTGGTGGGACCATAAAGTTTAACCTGGGGCAGACAAACCCTGTAGGCCTCCACGACCCCTTCAACACCTGTGCACACAAACACAGATCAGATATTCACAGGTATCATCACAGATCAAACTGAGTGCTTTATATTGGACTGCATTTGTAGTGTAGATAATATAATCTGGTCCAAGTTGTCCAATGTATCTTTATTAACTTCCCATGCAATCATTCAGAAACATACCTCGGCAGAACGGGTTTTCCGCGTTGAAATTGAGAGGAAACTCATGAGATACCTGTAAAGTGAGTCACAGTACCATCAGACATCCGATTCTGTGACAAACTATTCTTTTCCGTCCACACCAAGAACGTTAACCGTAAAAATCAATGGGATCCCTTGCACAGCAGCAATAGAAACATAGACTGCCTATCAAAATCCATTCATGTAAGGGGCGTCATGATAAACCCGTAAATAACATTGCAAAGAGACTTAACATTGAAATAAAAAGGAACATCTCTGATAAAACCAACTTGAGAAAGAAGATGTGCTGCTCAGCTGTAGCTCTGTGTGTCTCTTAACACCACAGAGACGAAGAGAGAGAGATGCTGTCGATGAAGTTCATTTAATTACTGAAAAAAGTGTTCAAAGACCATCTTATTACATCCTCTTCCTGTGTGGAACAAATACTATTTCTGATTGCGACGGTTCATTCCCTTTCAATACCCCTTTTGGCACAGCTGTAGGGACCGTGGGTGCTTTGTGCTGAGGTTTACGAAATGTTAGTGTTCATTAGTGTGGATGCTCACATTGATATTTTTTTTTTTTGCTTTGCTTCTCGTGTTCAAATGTAAGATTTACCTGCCAGGTCGGGGGGATCTGGGCTCCAAAGCCAAAAGCAGGGAACATCTTGTCACTGCACGGGAAAGACAGACAACAGTAGTAAATAAATAAAAAGGAACAATAATAATGTAAACACATGAGGACAAAGGCCTTATCCCCAAGAGAAAACCAAAAGAAGCAGCAGCGCGTCTATCTCTTCATCTCTGTGATAAAATGCAAAACAGATCAGGCTTTATAAGTACTAGATCGTGTTTCAGGTAACACACATACCTGTCGTAGTCCTGGATGACATTGCCCACTGACCAGATAGCAGAGAGGTACTCGTTCACACCCTGAGGACTGATGTAATGAAGAGACTGAGGAGACTTGGGGTCCCCGTTGGAGCCTGTGAAGTCAATAGCCACCTGCCAGACATTAATGCAGGTGATGCATGAACAGTAAGTCTTATAAACAACCCAACAATACAAATTCAAAGGAACAAACAGGCTTCAGCAGAGAAGCCAAAACTCACAGTGAAGTTGATTTGACAGCCTCCCATGATATAGTCCAGGAACGTGTGCTCCTTCACTACCTACAGGGTTAAACATTTGTGTTTCACAACAGTGATGAAGAACATGTCATATTAAAGCTGTACTGCTAGACAGGTAGTTCGGGGCTACAAATACAGAACACACCTTCAACATACTAGAACAAGACAAACACATTGTGATGTACCTGACACAGCTTCACGCTCACAACACCAGAGTTCTTGTAGCCTTTCTTCTTCTGTTTCTTTTTACTGTTGACGCAGTCAAATTCTGCCTGAGTAGGAAACAAAGCCATGTTTGATGAGGTTGATGCTCTAACTGACAATGTCCAGCCAGATAGAGAATTCTCAGCTCGATAACACACTGTTTCACATCCTATTTGATAGTATTTATAGCAGTTAAATAATGTGTGATTAAATGCCACTGTACCTAAAGCCTGCTACAGAATACAATATTTTAAATGTTTGCCAGTACAAACACACACTCATACCGGAGAAGTGCGCGATGCTTCTTGGAGGCGTGTCATCGTGGTCTCAAATATTCCAATGAGATCATGGGAGCCATCACTGTCATAGTCGTAACACTCCACCTGGAAGGAAAGCACATAGTGATGAGGCTGATCGAGCCAGCAAGACAACCTTTCATCGATCAAACAAAGAAAACAAATGCCTAGAAGTGTTGGCACACTCTTAAATCAGAATTAATACTGTGAACAGTTTTCATTGACTTATAATGTTTTATAATTTTGTCCATATGAAAACTGTAGACAGGGAAATCTGAGTATTGGACAACACTTTAAGTGCTTTTTAATTTTTAGGAAAAGAAAAACGACATGCAGTAGAGAGGTTCAAACCATGACTATAATACTAGTGAACTACAGAGGCTGACTTCACACACAGAGGACTGTATGGTTTTAGACAAATGCGTCGTACGTGCTGAATGAAAGAAACGTGGAGGGTTGGAGACCCCCGGAGGATGTGTTTTCCCATCTATTCCAATCACACTGCACCCATGAAGTGATGACAAGATGAAGAATAAACACTGACGCACTGGGTAACTCACTTGGTCTGTACAGTCGGAAGCGGCTTCCTTCCTGACATGCTCGCTTCAGAAGTTAAAAGAATATATATCAGCAAGCTCTTACTCACACTAACCAGTTCATACTGAGTGTTTCCGAATGTTTGAGAGAGACGGATCCAACAAAAAGTGGAAACTATGTCATCCTCATGAAATAGTAATTTTATGTGACAACCTTTAAAATATGAAGTTCAACTAAAATCAAACCATAAAGTTAAATACAATTGTTGGTCTGAGGGAATGTTTCAATGAAACCACATTTATGTAAGTGCCCTAGATGTGGATGGAGTTGATGCAAAAAGAAGAGAGAGTACCTTTATAGGTTTGTCCATGTCTCCTCCACAGAGAGACTGCAAGGGGATGCGAAAGGGTTTCCATGTAGGATTCAAGTTATTGTTCACTACCTAAGGACAGAATAAAATAAAAATCATGCAGTGTAATCCACCAAGGACAGTATTGTACAGAACGTAATTACCTTTAATACTTTAAATACTATCTATTCCTACTACAAACAACAACCTCTATACAAATCCAGGACCTTGACATTATTAAATTGAAACTGTTACGATAAACCTGCTGTCAAACACAACCTCTGTACACCTCTGCGTCCTATTTCACTACATACAT
>CAAKHC010018902.1:0-20598 GCA_901007825.1 Macroramphosus scolopax
AGTGTGTTCAGGTCGGGACTCTTATCAAACATGTGAGGTTTGATGACGGTCCGTTCATGTGGAGCTGATTTATAGCTGGTTGATTTTTCATGGCGAATCATCAGAATGTATGGCGCTGTAACATCCGGGCCGTGTGACGAAAACTCAAATCCTTCGCAATGTAACGTCGCCCAACCCTCCTCTGTACGTGGACCAAGTTTGAAGATGTTTCGATGAAATCTCTAGGAGGAGGTCGTTCAAATACGACCCCTGCAAATCCTAAAAAACAGTGAGAAATCCAAACTTTGAACCAAAATGGCGGACTTCCTGTTACGTTCAGGTCATGGTGCCCACTGACTTTTTTGTGCGTCCTGTCATGATACATATGCGGACCAAGTTTCGTGTCTCTACGTCCAACAGGCGTTTGGGGCTCTTCTTTTCAAATTTTCTAGGTGGCGCTATCGAGGCAATTTTGAACACTCATGTACCACACCCATAAAATACGTAAATTTTCACCAGGCCGAACACATCTGCAAATTTCCAGGACTTTTTGAGCACGTTTAGACCCTGAAAAAGGCGATTCAACTAGGGGGCTATGAAAAAGAATCCGTACAGATTCAATAGGTCCTCGCAGCAGTGCTGCGCTCGGGCCCTAATAATAATAATAATAATAATAATAATATAATACAGATTTTTGCAGAGTTGAAAATATAAATTATTGGATGATTATGAAGTTATGATTCTGCTGTAAGACGTAATAGATAGACCCCAAAAATAATTGGAATATGTTCAGAGCACAGAATGCAGAGTTGTGCCCTGAGCTCCATCCCTGGTTTTATTCTGAAGACACACACACAGTCATTTGTCCATCAGGTGGCAGCATGCACTCTGTCTTTTAGATACCATTACTGCTTCATCAAGCTACTGGGACACCTTTAAGGTCAAACCAATGATCTGTAACACTATAATACAAAGTGTCTCATTGCAACAATAAATCATGTCAGCCTTTAGGAAAATAAGATAGCTGTGAGGACACTAAACACAAGGACTCTGGCTTCTGTTCTTTTGTAGACTTAGAACCACAAGTAAACATGAACTCTGGAAGTGGAGTGTTTTGTTAAGGTTATTAGGTACTATGAATCCTTTCTAATAAGATGATGTCTGACCTTTAAATGGTTTTCAGGTGAAGGAAAATATTTTATATTGTAGTCTGTTTTAAAGGGAGCAGAGCAGAGAAGCTTTTATGGGAGAAATGTCATCTTGTTTCCTAGTTTCTGTCAGTGCACATGCAGCAGAGTCCTGGATCAGCTGGAGAGTCTTTAGAGACTTGCTAGTGAAGCCTGAAAATAAGGAATTACACGGTCAAGTCTAGGAGACAATGGTATAGACTATTTTTTCCTGCATCATTTTGAGACAGGTTGTGCCGGGTTTTTGCAATATTACGTAGGTGAAAAAATGTAGTCCTTCAAGTTTGTTTTATGTGGGAGTTAAAGGAATTGTCTCGATCAAAGATAACTGAGGTTGGGGCTGGAGGCCAATACCAGGCAAAGTAACTCTATCATTAGATATGTGCTTGTGAAGTGTTGAACCATGTACAATAACTTTAAAAATTACTATAGGTTTCTTTAATGTACCTAATAGTTGGCAATTCAGCAAGATGTGTATCAATACGGCCTCAGTGATGGAGATGCTCATCCTCACAGAATATGTAAATGTATGCTCATGCACGTATTCAACTCACGTTGAGGATTTCAATGAAACAAGAAAAGGTCAAAAACAAAACAAAGAGCGCTGTATAGAGAAAAATATATTAGACATTATTGTAATATGGAAATAAAGTTCTAGATGTATGATAATTTGTGCTTCTGACGAGTAGTTTTTCTAAATAATTTCCTAGAATAGAAACTTTACGAGGAGCAAGTGAAGGCAGCATCCATGCTGGCCAAACACACGCTTTCGGCGCTGCCGCGAGTGCCACGTAAACGTGACGTAGCAGGAGGTGTAGTCAGAGGAGGTGGGGTAGAAAACTGGACAATAATCTACACAGCAACTGGAATTGACAGTCTTAAAGCCAGGTGGACTGATTGTAAGAGGTAAGAGTTTAAATATTCATTCATGTTGTTTTTATGTTTGCATTGGGCCAACGTTAACTATTTCTTCCACAGTTAGCCGGCTAGCTCCTCGGCTTTGTTCGACACTACTCCAACTTAAGTCAAGGGCTAACCACATTGATGAACGTTGACGTTATTTAGCGTAACAAGTAATTTGAACACATAAATAGCGAATAGCTCAGTTTTAAACAGGCTTTCCATTGTACTGCTATAGTATGGAGCTAGTTGTATTTTGCTAGCAAGAATGCTAAGTGTGGCATCTCTGCTGAGTGTTGGAGAAAAGATGTAATCTTAAAATCTAAAGCCTCATAGAAAACCCCATTTGGAAAGTTTTGGCTGCACTTTGAATTTAATTATTTCATCATAGCGTCCTGACGCCTGACACAATGGGCGTATGCTGCTGTCCCGTACTGTTAATGTGATGTGTGATGTGATGGTTTCCTGGTCCAGCAGGCTGCTGTGGGCTCAGAGAGAGCAGTCAAACATTTCTCAAGTTTCTTCAATAAAGGGTTCACCTAGTATTCCACTCCTACATATAAATGCTGGGTATGTTGTATATATTGACACAGGTTGGGTCAATCTTAGCAGTAAATTTTTCAAAAAAGGTCAAGAGTCCAGTTCTCCACAAGAACCCCACCCACCTGTTCAACAAACCATCAAACGAACCCTGTACAACTTATCTCCTTGTACTATGGTGTACTCCAAGGTACGCTAATGTATTAAAGAATACCAGAACAAGTCATTAGTAATATGTATGTAATTGCAGAATATATCCTCCTCTTATTTCACACCTCCTACATTTCAAGAAATATTGCAGGGGAAGGGACACAACATCATTGCCGTCATGTGTAGCAATGGCTCTGCCTACCAATGACTTCTCGTCAAATTGTTTTATTCTTTTTTCTGTGTTTCAGTATTGCAGAGCAAATTGAAAGCATCGTTCATCATGGACCCAAGCACCAGCGGACTCATCCAAAGATTGACTGAAGCCGGCCAGTCTCACCTCCTGCAGTTCTGTGATGAGCTGAGCCCTAAGGAGAAGGCAGACTTGACCCTTGACATGCAGGGAATGGACTTTCAGGAGATCAATGGATTCTTCAAAAATGCCATGTTGACGTCTAACAACAGCAAACAGGAGAAGATGGATGCCCGCATTGAGCCAGTGCCCCAAGAGGTGCTGGGAAGCGTGACCAGGGACAGAGGGAGTCTCAAAGCGTGGGAGCTAGCAGGTTAGCTCCATTCAAAATTAACATAAACAGCTACTTCTCAAGCTCTGACATCTACACCTTTATAACCTCCGCTAAGGAGCTTGTGTTTTTGTTTGACCAATTTATTTTATTATTAGTATTATTATTAGTAGTACCATAGTAGTCCAACTATTCCCAGTCCCTGTGAGTAAGTAGGATTGGGTTCATTATGCTATGCGCAATCCTCTTTGCAGTGGAGGTCTGACCATTTAACTGCTCTATTGAGGTTTTCTTTCTCGGGGGAAGATGACGGTGGAGGTGGGCAGCAGAGAACATCTGGTTTGATTTTGTGTTGACGTACATAAAGTTGCTTTTTGACCCTCCTTCATGAGCTCATTCGGTTTTGTCTGGACCAAGTTTGCGTGTAGGTTTGGGTCGTAGTCAAAGTCTGGCAGGCCCGCCCTAGTTCAAGGGAAAAAGACATTGCATATCAAATAATAACTCAGACTTGTAAGATAAACTGGAGGGACTGTTTAGCTTTATATACCAATAAACCATTTACTAGAATAAAGGTACGCAAAGACTTTGGCAACGTTTTGAAATTTCAGGTCGGTGCTAATGTGCATAAAGTTCTTTACAACAAGTCATAACATATTGGTAATTACTACAATTTATAATAAACGTGATCATTTAATTAATTGACTGAGCTTGTAATAGTTATCTAAGGTTCTTTACGAAGGCAATAGAATTGTAATATGACCCTCCTTATAGATTAGATGTTGTTCTATATCAACATATATATTGGGCCATATGTGTTCACTTTCTTATGAAGAGTTTACATATTCTTAAGCATGTACATTTAACACTACTATTTATTATAATCTGTTCTACTCTGTGCCCCTTCAGGTCTGGACTGCATCTCTCAGGGTAAGGTGGCAGCCCTGCTGCTGGCTGGAGGCCAGGGAACCAGACTTGGGGTCTCTTACCCCAAAGGCATGTACAACGTTGGGCTGCCGTCCCACAAAACCCTCTTTCAGATTCAGGCTGAACGCATTTTGAAGCTGCAACAGCTGGCTGAGCAAAAGCACAAAATCAAGTGCTGTATTCCCTGGTAAGACATGTAGGCGAAAGCTTGGGTTTTTTCTAAAGAGTTATTTATGAAAGCTAAGAGGGATTTCAGTTAGTGGCCTGTTGGTTGAAACACTTGGAAGTATAATCTAAGCTACGAAAGACTGTCTCTCTATTTCTAATGGGAACTAGGTTTCCTGATGTGTTAGCATGATGATTAACTGGGTCAAGGTACTTGTGTTCCTGGAAAAGGATTAAAGTTCCACATGAAGCAGATCAAAGAACTTTTTGATAAAATGAGAAATAGAGATGCCAGGAAAGCAGTGGAGTGCAAAAAGTCTTCCGCCCTAGCAGGGTTGTTAGGGCTTATAATTACTTAAGATTTGACATGAGAAATTACGTGATCCTATTTATAGATTAACACATATTATATTACCAACTGGAGTGGAAACCAAATCATACATGAATCTCCTTCTGTGTTCCCTTCAGGTACATCATGACCAGCGGCAGAACAATGGCATCCACTCAGGATTTCTTTTCGCAGCACAACTATTTTGGCTTGGACAAGAATAATGTCATCTTCTTTCAGCAGGGGATGCTACCAGCTATGGACTACAATGGCAAGATCATCCTGGAGAGCAAAGGCAAACTCTCCATGGCTCCTGGTAATTTGTGTGTTTTGGTGTCTTACTCCACCTTATTTTCCAAGAGAAGTTTGTGTTTCAAACTAGTGTGTCTGTGTTTGTGTTTCAGATGGGAACGGGGGTCTTTACAGAGCCATGGGGAACCAGGGCATCATAGATGACATGCAGCAGAGGGGGATTGAGTACATCCATGTGTATTGCGTAGATAATATCCTGGTCAAAGTGGCCGACCCTTCCTTCGTTGGTTTCTGTTTGCAGAAGGGAGCGGACTGTGGCGCTAAGGTTGGTTGCACCTCCTGCTTTTTCTGTCTATCCGTGCGCCAATGTTTTTATATCCGTGTTGGAGTCAAATTTAATTATTTACACTACAGTATGTCTTTAGATCATTAGGACTACAACTGCCTGGAGCTTTGGTATTGAGGCCTGAAGGTTTTTTGAAATTTTTTTCAAATACATCAAATACAGTTTTGTATTTTTAAATTTACAGGTGCTAAATGGTGACAGATGTTATTTTTTTATCATTTTCGGTCTCATGGCATTCATTTATTATAAAGTGTTGTGAGTTTGCAGTCACAATAGTTCAACTTTTACTTTGTAAGCAGCTGCACCTTCTTTCAACCACCACTGGGTGGAGATAAAGGACACTTGGTTTCCTCTTGTAGACTTTGTGAGCAATAAGTTCATTATAGTTTCCTAGGAAATGTGAGTTTTGAGCCCAGAACGTCTCCACACTGTTCGCCATGGTCTCAGATAACATGAGGGTGATGCACAGTTGCCACTTTACTTTTCAGGGTATGGGGGTTGAACTGGAATCTTTCTTCCATTAGCAAATAAAATGAGTTCATTATGTAATTGTTTAGTTTAGTTTTAGTCTCATTTGTCTTTGCCTGGTTGTACAGCCAACATGTTGTACATTGAATACTTGGGATTCACCTTGTACCTGTACAGGTTTATCAACTGGAGAAAGGTTAAAGGTACAATACGTAGCATCCCTGCAGTAAAATGTCTAAAATGTATTGACCTTTGTAATTTATTAAGTTTTGCCCATACATTAGCCCATATCTTTCTAAGAATGTTCAAATCCACACATACCTAACACTATTCAAGGTAATTATACGTTTCATTTGATAGCCTGTCAGTGGCGTCATATCCCCTTTACCCTCTTTACCTTCTAGAAAACAGTACTTTTCTGCCACTCAGCATAATTTTTCATTAAGTGCATGCCATTTGCAGCACAGTGATCCAGTAGAGACACAATTTATATATATATATATATATATATATATATATATATATATATATATATATACACATACACGCCAATCAGGTCCCTTCAATTTACTGCTGACTGAATTTTATCTCAGAATTCTGAGGAAGAAATCAGAACTCAAAGTTTGTTATTCCTACTTGCCCTCTTCCACTTCTGAATGCAGCAAACACTGACTACAGTGAAATATTTAACTTTGTGGAGATGAAGATAATCCAGACACTCTCTTTTGTCTGACATTATGAGTTGTGTGGTGGAGCAGAGATGGAAGGATCAGATCAGCAGCCTCCAATCATCAGTCCCTAAGCTCCGCTACAGTTCATGTGGCTTCACAAACCCACCACCCATCACCCCACCCCGTTCACCAACCCCGTCATCAGGACTCTACTCTGTCATTAGGAACCAACAGATGGGGAGAGGGTTCTTTTCATTTAGTAGAGAGTAAAACCTGCTTCCTGACAGTCTTAAACATTTTGGCTTTATGTTTAGTACACCACCTCTTTGAATTCTCAAACTTGAGTGAACTGTAGATTTCTACTGTATTTTCTACCAAATCTCTTTTTGGGCTCATTGGCTCTGAACTGAATGATGACTAACGGTGCTTCATTTTTCATTTAAATGTTTAATTCTGTTGGATCATCTTTCCTGTTAATGGTGCTTTGTGAAAGAAAACTTCTGTATGACTTTATAGGATTATTTCTATTTATACATTAGAAGCCTGATATGGTGAATTCAACATGTACTCCAGTTTGTCGAATCATATATGGTGTTACAAAGTCTTGGTCGTCGTTTCCAGGTGGTGGAAAAAAACAATCCAACAGAGGCGGTGGGTGTGGTCTGCAAGGTGGATGGGCATTATCAGGTGGTGGAGTACAGCGAGATCACCCTGGCAACTGCTGAGAAGCGCAGCGCCGACGGCCGACTAATGTTCAACGCAGGAAACGTAGCTAATCACTTCTTCAGCTTCTCCTTCCTCAAAGATGTAGTAGAGTAAGCTTTCACACAGTGTTTGCTCTCCTCCCTCATAAAGTATTAATTCATTTTTCAGTAATTGTGTTTGCCTTCAGCAACATACAGTAAAGATGCAGCCATTTCTTTTTTCTTCTTTATCTATTAGGAAGTACGAACCTATGCTGCAGCACCACGTGGCTCAGAAGAAGATTCCATATGTGGACACACAGGGTCATCTAATCAGGCCCGACAAACCAAATGGGATTAAAATGGAAAAATTTGTTTTTGACATCTTCCAGTTTGCCAAGTAAGTTCATATCAGTGAGCAGCATCATTAGATGACATCTTACTTGTGATGAAAAGGTGTTTGCAAATGAATAAGAGTCATTAGAGTATAATAAGTATCTTGCTTTTTTTGAGACGTGACTGGGTTGTATATGTTCTGCCCCCCCCACCCCCCTCCCCCGGTCTGGGGTTTGAATGCTCCTTGATCTGTACTACCATGCATGAAACCGACCGCTTTTTTCCACTCCCAGTCCCGCCCCAGCAGCCCCAGCCATTGCTCCAAAGTTTGGTCCAGCACACCAGGTCTGCCAAGCTCTCTGCAGGAAGATGGAGCTTTATGAGCTGTTCCTTCATTTTACCTCCTCCAATGTCACATGACATCAGTTCTGAGTCACGCCACGACTACTAGAGCTTTGCATTTAATGAAAGGATTCCTGTAATGATTGACTGATGGAAAAACACATGTCCAGCTCCCTGCAAGGTTTAGTCATTGTAGTTCAAAGTGAAAGGATGAGGAACACTTTTTGCTGTTGTCGAAGAGATGGGTTACAGTTGCACCGGGTTTCCAGATGTGGTAACTGACTTTGCAGTCAAAGAAAAAAAAGTTATTTTTCAGTTCTATTTGCTGTTTGGTCTTTTGATTGCTAAAAGGATGTCGTTTATAGGCCTGGACAGCATCTATTATTTCACACCTCCGTGCTTTCCTGATATTTCAGCAGGGTATTTGTGATTAAAATAAACAGAAAAGCTGAAGTGCTGGTGATAGAGCTAGAATGAGGATTTGTCTGGTGTGTTTGTAGTGAGCATATCTATAGTGTATAACTACAAATAATCAATCTAAAAACACATCAACTTCCACCACAAGCTGTTGTTCAATAAAACCTGTGGGTACAGATGCAGATAGTGTGTCGGTTCCTTCTCTACGTATTGTAGCAACTGAGTCGGCTGTTTCTGCAACTGTTAAATGTGCTTTTGGTGCCAGCTGGAACCACCAACCAGTTCTTCCAATGTGAAGTTATGCTGATAACAGGGCTTTCTCCTGGTTCTCTGTATTCCGACTCGGGTGAGTGTGAGTGAATCACTTGAAGACAGTTCTCAAAGGAACTTGCACTTCTTCATTATCAAAACCAACAGATGTATACAGTGGAGCGAAGAAGTATTTCAAGACAAATTTCCAGACATGTAAAACGTGCAAAATAGCGTGAGTTTCCCTTTAAACCATTAATGTGAACCCTTTTTCTGGATTCTGTGCTTGATAAGTTCAACCATGAATCGATTATCGGCGCTGAATTAACTTCCTTGTTGTGTTGGCCTGTCTGCTGATGTGATGTTGTCTGTGTCCAACAGAACGTTTGTGGTGTACGAGGTGCTCAGGGAGGACGAATTCTCCCCGCTGAAGAATGCCGACAGTCAAGATGGAAAGGACACGCCCACCACCGCCAGACATGCCCTGATGTCCCTCCACCACCGTTGGGTGCTCAACGCTGGCGGTCACTTCATCGACGAGAACGGCCGACGCGTGCCCGCCATACCCAGGTGACCACAGCCAGCCTGATTAAACACAGCGTCATGCATATCATATCATGTCACTTCACAAGACGCATATCACGCTCTGCACAGAAACATCCCGGCTCCCCATGGTAACCTCAACCTTCCCAGCACTCTCCACACTTTGTGTTCCCACTGTATGAGTCGGCTGTTTCTGTTTGTATTATAGACATCGTATTCTTTTAGCCTCACACTCTCACCTTCCCATTCCCTCATGCTTGGTCATGCTCCTGTGTCACCGTGAAATGTTTCCAGGGACGGACCCGCAGGCAGTGTCACAGATGATGGCAGCAGAAAGTAATTATTCCCCTGCAGTTCTGAGTGCATGCCGATGGGGTTTTGGTTTTCTTTGACTGAGCAGTGTTAACACTATAACATCACTTCTAACCTTTAACGTCTCCTTTCCTTCATTGCCATTTTGAAGAGGCGTCTGTAGGTACAGTTGGTGGCCATTTTCTGTCTCTTTACTGTCAGCTGTGATGAAGGAAATGACCGCGAGGATCAGTGGAGACAACTGCAATGTAGTCTTCTTAGCATCCCGCTCAGATGCTGTGCAGTCATAAAGACGAGTTGACGGTTCATTTTCCCTTCAGATGGTTGCTACTTATTCACACACTGTAATGCATGCTGGGTAAATGGGCACCAGTCACACTTTCTGTCAAACACTCTGCAATCATAACTAACCATCTCATCTGTGTGTAAAAATAGTTATGTCTTTATTGATAAGTGCTCGCTGGATTGCTTCTGAGTTTAAATTCTTCTGCCTGTGCTTCAGAGACATTCATGATGCTCATGAATGTTTAAAGGGTTGTTCCTCTTTCCTAATCATCTATCTTTCCTCAATTCTGGACTGATCACATGATACATCAACTGCTCCCCTGAAGGACCCAGTGTGTGACTGCTGCCTGTAATGACCATCTAGAAATAAACGTGTTGAATGATGGCAATGTTGTGGAAAGTTCCTCCAGCCTGTGAAACGGCCTGGGTGAAGATGTAAACACATTACCTGTCATTCATGTGTTTTCTTCTAGAGGAAGTCTTTTCATGGGTCAGAGGTCTAATCACTGGTCGTGTTGGGGAATGATGACGCTCTCTCAGCTCTAATCACAAGTCACAGTAGAAGAACAGCTGTATCAAGAATGTACAGCAGCTTCATTTTCTTTCATTTTCTTTCCATCCTCTCTGCATTCGTCCTTTCCAACGCAGCCTGAAGGATGGAACCGACCTGCCAATCAAATGTGAGATCTCCCCACTGGTGTCCTACGGGGGAGAGGTAAGTAGCATAGCATATTTAATGAAAACTCCAGAGATTGTTCTGCTCCTGCTCACACATTTTGTGCTGTAAGCCTTAAATAAGCGGTGTGTATATATACCACTAATAATGTTCCTGATTGTGCCTTAAAGGGTCTTGAAGAGTTGGTGAAGGGACGAGAGTTTCATCCGACGCTAATGATTGACCAGAGCGGAATCCATGAGCTGGTGAAGAACGGAGTTTAGAGAACGGTGAAGAGTGAGAGGGACAACCCAAAGACCAAACCTCCCTTTGTCCCTCAACATTTTTTAGGGAGAAACTGTGACGGTATCGCTGTGCAATAAAAATGTCAAGTGCATGTGTTCACGAAGAGGCAGCCCTGTTGAAATTAATGCAGATTAAGTGAATCGTTTACATTTTAGCACTGTGTTTTCTTTGCTTTGTATGCTGATTTAACAGGTGAAGAGCATTTGACAACAACATGAGATGAAGGATGAGATCCCTGTTGTAGCGACTGGACGGGGGAATCTTCTGGAGCACCTATTTATTTTGCTTATGAGACTTATTTTTATATACACTGATACATAGATAGGTGGAAATTACTATCTACTCATTTTACCCAGTGATTTTTATACTCTATTGAACTGAGAGGAAATGATCAGAAAGATGTTTCTTACTAGCATGTAATCAAGCTACATGGTACGGGATGTGTGTGTGGGGGGGTTAATATTATCGACTTCTTCTCCGCTTGTAATTATTGAAGATGAGATGTTATTAGCTTTAAGAGATGCTATGATTTCTGTCATCTTATTAAAAAAATCAACAATTTGCAACTCAATGTGTGTGTGTGTGTATTTGTACAGCTACCTGCGGACCATTCTTCAGGGTCAAAACTTGGCTTCAGTGTTAAGGTCCCATTGGGTTTAGGTTTTGGGTAATAGCTGGGTTTAGGCACCTGGTTTTGACGGTTACAGCGAGGTGCTGGAGGAAGCATTATGTCAATGGTTAGCGGCTGGGGACTGCTACCCTCATCTTCATCTGTGTGGCAAGAAACAGTGGATGACTGGACGGGAAAAAGATAAAACAAGTATTTATCACAAATTGCTGTGCAATATGTGACTATTCACTTGGCTGTGTGTGTGCAGGCTGTGCTTTCTGCAGTACAGATCCCTGCTGTCTTTTATCAGAGTTTCCAGCACATGGTTTATGTTTAAGATTGGCTAAAGCATTAAACTCTGCTGCAGACATTCAGGAAATATGCTATGTGGCTCCTTTCTGAATACGTTTTCTTCTCATTCACCAGCTCTAATAACTGCATTATGATATGAACCACTGCAGTTCAGAAACACCAACTTCTGTGGTCCCCTTGTTTGTATACTTCGTACAGATTTCACTTGCTTCACTCCAATCCATCGTTCCGATTGCCAGCATGTATGTAGACATCTCATAAATCATGGAATATGTTATTGAGTGTTCGTTTATTTTGTTAACTTGTTTTGCTGCCATGCAACTTGAATGACGCCAGTAGCTTTATCTAAAAACATTAGCCTTCCTCCATTCGTCTGCGGCAGGTCTTTCCGCTCTTGGAACAGCAGTTTTCCTCAGGAAACGATGCTTTGGTGAAGGATTAATTCTCCTTTTTGAAAATGGAAAGAAAGAGTAAAAAATAAGGCAAAGATCTACCTGGTTCTGCGATTGTATTTGAGAGTGATGTGCTGCATCGTTGTTACCTCAAATGCTACTTGATGTGATTCCTTTTAATGGCGACCTTCATCGATTTGATGAGCGTGTCATGAAGTCAGAAAGAAATGCCTAAACATTTAGAAGACAGCCGCACAAACGTTACCTTGAATTGTAGTTGCTTCAGGCTCTAGCTGGGAAGAGAAAGACTCTTTTCAGGAGGAAGAAAGATTTCTGATGGAGCGTTGGATACGGCCTTAATTGAAACCTTATGTGTGGCATGTGGAGTTCTGGGACTTTGGCTGGCTCCCAAGAATCCACAGAATGTGAGGGATATTTCTCTCTCTCTCTCTCTCTCTCTCTGTGTGTTTCTGTCCTCTCCCTCTCTTTTTTTCCAATGTGCAGGGGTGTCTTACATCAGCCTAGTGAGCTCCAGTGAGGGTGACTGAGGGTTAGAGAGCAACAGAACGAAGAGAGAGAAGGGCTCGTAGTGAGAGATCCAGCCATCTGACTGTCACTGGAATAATCGAAAACCATCTCTGGACCAATGGTTTGAAAGGGAGAAAAAATCCTGTTAAGTAAGTCAACCTTTACTGTTTTAACACTTTTCTCGGTTGTATCATTGTTTGGACTGTGCAAGTCAGAACTTCAAACTCATCAGCTGCCTTGAAGCCAAAGAGCTGCTTTAAACTTCCCTTGGAGAACTTCATACTGTGGGAGGTTTAGCTGCATGTTGAAACTTTGTACCATTCGTGTTGGGTAGCCGCTGTTTGCAGGGTACACGAGAGGAGTGGACGGTAGATGTAGTGCAAAATTCGAACTCGGCTCTGTTGCAACTCCAGCTGTTTCACTCAGACACTATCACACACTGTTTGACTTGTCTGGGCTTTGTTGGAGATGTGATCGAGACTTATACCTTAATTTAAACACATTTTCATTTCAAACATCAGCCAGGGTTGATGAGACTAAGGTAAGTGAGGCAAGCTTCTCTATCTCAATATAACCAAAACTCACACTTTTAAGCATTTAATTTTCATCCTGTACGTGCGTTACACCCTGCGTCCTCCTTTATACAATCAAATAATAGTTATGATAATAATTATTACAAAGGTAGTAAAAGTTGAATTCTGAATGGATGTTAGTGTTTTTATCTCCATTGTACTATTTTACAAAAGGTCACTTTTGTCTTTGTTATTGACAAAAGAAGTGTCGCTAATGTGGAAAGGATGTTTGCATCAAACACTGTTGTCAAGTGCACGCACATTAATGATTGACTTGTTGTGGCGAGATAGTTTGGAACCGTTCACCTGTGGCAGGGCAGCTCCTGACCCGGTTCCCTGCGGTCAGTCCAGCGCATCCAGTGAAACAAAAAGAAAATATGGCAGCTTTTAAAAGGTTCGGTCCCTTGAGTACATGCGCTCTTGTATCGAGCAGGAGGTGTGTATGTTCCTCAGTGTTATGTAGGTGTTGCGTAGGTGGTATGTAGGTGTCCTCCTGTGGTATGTGGGTGATAGACGCCCACACAGAGACCTCTTTTCAACCTTGCTAGAGATATTTGGTTACTTACACAGAAGAGTTTTCTGAAGGGTTAAGAACATTTCATCAGTCAACAGCAGGCTCGAGAGAGGTGGAACGGATCAATCGAATGATTGTTATGAAGGTCATAAGGTCACGGCAGACTGTGTGTGTGTGTGTGTGTGTATGCAACTCCAGTAAGGCGGGATGATTTAATATGGGTAACAGAGGTTGGTGATACAGATTTAAAACTATATCATAATATTTCAATGTTTTTTTTATATTAAGGGTAAAATGAAAACTTGTTTTGACCTCCAGCTGGCAAACAGACTTCAGATCAGTGCAAACACAATAACATATATCACAAAAAGTAATATTACTGACCATCATCAAAAATGGATATAAGATATAATTTAATTTGAATAAAGGATTTGTATAAGAATATATTCACAATACAAAATTTCTAGTAGCAATGCAAACACCGAAACTCGAGGTTAAACAAGTGGGACAGTTCTATGAAAGTTCAAATAATTTTTGAATACTGCAAATATACCTATAACAGCAAATATGAAAACTTCTCATCACTTAATGATATACAACATGGACAATTTGATTTGCACAGATCTATTTGTTAAGCATTCTCTGAGACTGAGCTTGAACTGTTCCTACTGCAAGTCCGTCTGTCAACAGTGTCATTAAAGGAGAAAACAGCTCAAAATGCTTTGCACTGCTTTATGTGTACAAACCAATTAAAAGAACGATGAAAAGGGTAACAACAAAAATAAACAAGGAAACATATTGACAGAGGAAAGAAAGGTAACACCGGGATTAACTCGTGAAGAACCAAGCGACTTTTAGAAATCAGGTGCACTAAAGTTGGTAGCAAACACTTGAACCACTGAGGATTATATAATTCTGTTTTAATTCAATGTGTCTTTCATGGTTTAGTATCACTGTCACTGACAAGATCAATAATCTGTGAGAAATAAATTCCTTATAAGACTCATTTCTGCACTCCAGATGTTTGAGTGAATGAAGCCTTTCATTTCTTGTCGTACTACACTTAGATGAATTCATCTTCCTGCTCAGTTCAGGCACCTTCTCTGCTCATTGTTGCATTCTGGGTATCATAAAGACGCAACAGGATCATATATGTAGATGAAGAAAGTCGAGGAAAAGAGAATTACAAAACCCACAAAGGAAATTCAGGAACGCTCTTACAATCACAGATCGACAATGTATGACAGTATGAGAGTATCTGGGCGTGGACGTGTCCTCCAGGGTCTGTGTGGTACGCGCTGTACAGCCTGGCTGTGTAATTAGAGCCATCTTCATGTTGGTTAATAAGTTCTTTGCAAAAGCAGAATGGAGGAGTTATTGCTTATGACAGGGAAATAAATGAAATGCCTGTGGTTGATGACAAAGGAGAGCGGGTCATATAGTCATATTTAGTATTTAGTATGAGGCCAAACAGCTGGAAAAGAGTAAAGGAGAGAATGAGGATCTGATCTCAGGCTATTACTGAATTATCTGGGTGTAATTTGATATTTGATCCTTGTACATATACATGGTCTAAAAGACAAAACGTCAGCACAGATAGAGAGACGTTAACATCCCGGCGTTTCTGACTTGTCATTTCCATTAGCAACTCTTCCCTGCAGATATCAGAGTCTGACTGACATCATCACATACAGACCCCTAATCACACCACAGTGTAGACTATAATTTCAATCCCACATTGAAAACGCTTCACTGCAGGCGCCCCAGTGCTTACTTAGTTTAGTAAGCACTGAATAAACAGACGTTGGTTGATTGGAAATGTTTTCTAATCAATGCTTCTGGCAGGAGGAAACAGCTGTGCCCTCTGGAGCTGAGGTGCATGCTGTAATTTGGTTTAAATAGCAGCATTTCAAGGAACATCATCCCTTAAATACTGTGCCGTTGACTTCGCCATCCCGCATGTGCTTGAACTTCGACCCTGCCCAAACCAACAACATTACCCACCCTTTGAGTGGGATAAGGTTACATGTAGCCTAAAGTGGCCCGTGTTTGTCCCTCTTATTTTCTGAGTTTTATTATGTGTCTCTTTCTGACTTTCCCAAACCATATGTGATTTAGCTCAAGAAGCATGACAGGACATTAATTTCTGCTGTGGTTATGAACAGCTGGATCATCAGTGTTGTTTTCTTTTCTGAGCAGAGACATGGCACAAAATGGTTGTACAGGATGCACATTCATAAAGCCAGAGCCCAAAATCTTCCTGTTTGCACATGCGGCCTCGTCGTTCCTCGGCCGTCCTTCCTTCGCTGTCTGCATGTGGAAGTCTCTCTTGCTTGTCTGATGTTCATTACCTTAATCTCTCCTTAATTACATGTAATATTTTAAACTCAAGAGAACCTCACGACACGCTGCAGGCTTCCACTGTGGCAGTAAATGCGTTGTCACTGCAGACGTTATCATCCCATATAGAGCAACACTGGGCTTTTTACACAGCTAGTCCATTTGTTCAAAGCACTGAATGTGACAGCAGGCTGTAGTTAGATGGAACCTATCACTGCTTTAATTTGTCAACTTGGGCTTTAAGAATTACTTCTGCTGAGATTCAAAAAGCACTTCTCATAGTTGAATGCACAAAAGCTCTTAATTTAAGCAGTGCAATGGGGACGGAGCGGCGCTTTAACGGGTGGAAAAAAAGAGCTTCTTGGCCTGAGCTGCTGTTTTTCCAATTGGACAGTGAAGCTGTAAAGTTCAGGGCCTGGATATTCAATCATAATGGATTTCCCATCAAAGATTCTAGGCCACTCTTCTTCCAGAACAACACAAGCCTTGTCATTGGACAGTCTTTGTTGGAATATTTTTGGGATTTTGCAGGTATAGAATGCAGAATCTTGTCAGTGAGTATTTACAGGCCAGTAAGGGTTTTTCTCACCTTCTTCTCCCATGTGGGTGCTAATCGTCAGCTGGTAGCCTTTACGAGCACATGCACACAGGTTTGATCAGGTCATGTCCTCTGGCAAGTAAAGGCCACCATCAGTGGGGCTCCAGCAGGTTAGCTGCTGCTTCAGTAAAACCTCTGCTTCATTACATAGTATAGGAGTAGCTGGTAGTCCTTGCAGAGATTGCACCTTTTAGCATCCACATTTAAACCTCCGTGGCTGCAAGAATAGCTAAGATGGAGTTCTAGTGATCTTCTGTAATGTGACTCTAGTTTAACTTCGCCCTCCTTGTAAAACAGAAGCATCAATACAGCAAGACATGACAGAAACTGTGGAACAACATCCACAAGATGCATTAAACTACCTCCGTTTTTCAAACTATTGGCAGCAGAGGCTTGGTTTTTATCCACTCTATAATAAAGACAAACTTAAAATCTGCTTTGTATTTTGTTACATGTGCTCATGTGGTGTAAAATGTCCTATAATTAGACCGAAGCATTTCTCCCCAGGTGTCGTATCTCAGCCAGACAATAGACGATTGTTTTCTGCGGCGTTTTCTCTTCCAGTCAAGAAAATGTAATTACACATGAGAGTGTGTGTGCACAGAAAAAGGTTTCTAACCCCACATGCACATGTGTGTGTCCTTCACGGATTTTACTGCTGTGTGTTTACATGACTCCACCCGGGTCTGATTGGGAACCGTGATTCAGATTTCATGCTTTCCCATAAAAATAAAATATCTGTGACGCTGTGTTACAGCCTGAAGGAAGAAACAAGAGGGTATAATAGAAAGCACATGTGGGTGGCTAATGTTGCGAAGCATATTGACACAGGCCCAGCCCAGCAGCGCACATAGACCCACTCTACTGTATGTAGGTTGTAGCTCGAAGGCCTCTGCAGGAGTTCTGGTTGAGGTTGTAGACATCAACCAGTGATATTGGACATTATCTCCATACGTTGCCTTTCTTTGGTTTATTTAACATGAGCAATGGACATTGCTTTTCTTGTTTTTAGAACATGTTCTTAACTGGACAGCTGATAGAGAAGGATCCAGCGAACACAACTCCACACAATATATGCATTGCAAGACATTTAGGACCCAGAGGTGGGACCAAGTCATCGTTTTGCAAGTGCTAAGTAAGTCTCAAGTCTTTGTACTCAAGTCCTGATTGAACGGAATTCGTTTCACTTTTGCTGGTTTTTAGGGGAAGAGTTTTTATGAGTTTTTTATGGTATCATTTTTAGTCATAATGCTCGAGTCCAAGTCCCGACTCATTGGTGTAAAGTGAAAGGCCACATGTAAGTCTTAGGATTTAGTCTGAAGTCGTCACAATTTGGACTCAAGTCTGACTCATGTCCAAGTCATGTGACTTGAGTCCACAACTCTAAATCAAACTAATAATCTACCAAGAAATGCAATAAATTGTGTCCTACTTTAACATATAAACGCAGGTTTGATACCTTTCGGATTTCATTTTGATCAAATATAATATTCAGTTATAGTTAATATGTTTGTTTTTCTGCAGATGATTTGAATAATTGTCAGCATTGATTCAAGCGAGTTCGATGGTCCTGCTTTTGTGTCAATAATGGATCTCTAGTCATTGATTATTGATTGATTATAATTCTCACTCATCAGCAACATGAGTTGTTGGTGGATGAAATAGTGAGAATCAAACAAATTGGCATGAAATCATCCCATAAGTTTTCTTCCTCTGCGACCTGGTTGCAGCAGTTCCAGGACACACTTGGCTGGCTGGCTGGCGAAGCGTTCAGTTGAACTCCCCTCTGAGCCTCCACTGGTTATTCACTCTTCTGCAGAGGCTTCGGAAAAGTCCCAAATGTTTTGCCGCTGCTGTGTGTGTTTGCGTGGGCTTGTTAGTGAGCCCGAGGAACAGGACAGAGCCAGGGAACTGGGCCAGATGAACCTATGTGTTGACTTTACAGGCTTTCCTAGGAATCACAACCTTGTGGTGCATTGATGTTTCTCTGTGTGCCGGACTTGTCCCTCTGAAGAAAATCGGAGTATTGACACAACCAAGAAAGCCTTGAAACACAAAATACAGCCTCTATCCTGTAAAGTGAGATTGTGAGATGAGTAGCAATGGAAGTGATTGGCCGGAGTATTGATGTTCATCACAGTAGTGATACTATAAGTCAAACCTTTACAATGACTTGTAGAAGTCATCGGAAACTCATCAGCATGTCATACAGCTAACTCATCCCTGTGATTCACAAGTGAAGCCACAGTGTTTCTTGGTCGAGCTGTTCTGAGGGGAGTATCTGTCCTTCACCACTTCCTGAACCGAGAGGGACCTGATATTTATGAGGCACTGACGCAGAAATTCAAGTCAATAGTCGTTCTATTCAGGAACGCTCTGCTCACAGTTGATACAATAAACTCTTCTTGCTGGAGATGATAAAAAACCTGGAGATTGAATTCCAATAAAGGTCCAGTGAGAGTTGGTTAGAGGTTGTTCTTTCTTACTGTGGTTCCAGTCTGACGGGGGCTGTGACTGTACCGGAGCATGAGATCCAGGTTCATTATGAATGCAAAATTATGAATTGATGCAGCTTTTGCTGTATCAGAATTTGCATAAATATGACTAACTCATCTTTGTGCAATGAGGTCCATCCAGTGTAACGCATCCCTGATCTGCTTTATATTTGTGTGGTTTGTGCTTGAATATGAAATAATAATATTGCCCTTTAAAGACGCTGTAGTCAGGGCCTCCTTCCTGCCTGTACTGAGGGTTAAACTGTCATATTTCATTGACGGACAGAAAAACATTTGTGAGTGAACAGACATACAGTAAACAACACATGATCTGGAGGTTTGGCACAGTGACGCTGTGACCTGCCAGCAGCTCAACCAGCCTTTTAATAGATCTCTTGCCGTTCACATTAATTATAAATGTTGAGGTAATATTTGTATTCTATGATCTGCCCTGACTGAAAAAACAGTGTCTCTTAGATTTGTGTCTGATGGGAAAATGCTCAGTTGGACTATGGAATGTGTCGAACATGCTACTCCACTTTAAAGAGCCTTGCTTTGATTCCGTTATATGCTCTCAGCTCCTGTTTATTTTTTCATGTTAATCGGAAAGCTTTTACAAATGCCAGGACTTTGGTATATTTTCCTAAATGTGACCCTGGAAGGTGCTGTATTGTGGCGAAGACTTTCCTGAAGGTTCCCTGCTCTCTAGGAAAGAAAGGAGACAGTTGGGATTGTTTCACTAACAGGATGGACAGTTGATGGCAGGAAATCCTCATTAGATAAATGACTATAATCTGTCACAAACATATTCAGATGTATTAATCTCACTACAGCCTCCGATGTCTATCGGATTTTAGTATTTAGGTTGGCCATTAGACCGACTGCTTCCACTTCACCCATGTTGTCTGTGATCATACAGGCGTGTTGTTTGTGGACAGGCATCTGTATCCTACGTAGCCTGCCAGGTGACATTTGCTGAGGCCACGTCACAGGGGCCTTTAGTGCACTACCTCACCTCCACAAAAAAACATTTTTCTAAAGGCCATAATGACTATAATGTTATATTAAAATGTTATGTTGAAACATTTGGGATGCACTAGGCTACCTGTTTCAGGCGCATATATGCCCATTGAAAATGAACGCATTTTAGTACAATGCAAATACATTAAAGAACCATATATGTGTACTACTGAGCATTAACATGTGTTTCATGGAGCGGAAGATATGATGACTAGTTGCCTATAAGTATTGTAATGGTGCAAAAAGTCAAACTTCAGAGGCATGTTATCAATAACCTTTATTGGAATGTAAATGTACATCTAAGCTTAGCTGCAGGAATCTGTGAGGACAACGGATGTAAGATAACAAAACTGGACAAGAACATTGGTGTACCCAGGAAAGACTTAACAACGTAACAATTACTATATACAGTAGACATAAGTGCTGTCAAAATGAACGATTATTAAAAAAACAAAAAATAAAAATAAAAAAATAACTCAATCCTCATTGATACCTTCCTGATTGATAATTTCCTGATTGATACCTACAGGTATCACAAACAAACAAAGAGTTACCAATATGCTTTGTTCAGCCTCAAAAGCAGCTGGTTCTCCAAGTTCTTTGAGCCAATGCATGCTCTTCTTGGCCTGAAGATGAGCCCTGCCGCACTAAACAATCT
>CAAKHC010018902.1:24412-34756 GCA_901007825.1 Macroramphosus scolopax
AGCTGTTAGAGAGGGAGAGGAAACTGCAAAGCCAGAATGGACTACTGGAGGAGCGTAACAGAAACCTCTTGCGGGTTATAGAAGAAACCCGCAAGAGGTTTCCTCACGCTGAAATTCTGTGTAACGAGAAGAACGCAGATGTGAGTGGGCTGTTAGAAAGTGTTAAGGAGAAGCTGCAGCAACAGTCCACTTACACAGATGAGCTATTGGAGAGGGAGAGGGAACTGAAAAGCCAGAATGCACTACTGGAACAGAACGTGAACCAACTGAAAAGCAAGAATGAACTACTGGAGACATCGAACAAGATCCTAGAAGAAAATGCTGAAATTCTCAAAAACGAGACGAAAGAAGCGACGAGTGAACTGATAAACCGGGCTGAGAATAAGCTGTTGCAACAGTTCAGGTGCAGAGATCAGCTATTGGAGAGGGAACTGAAAAGCCAGAATGTACTACTGGAACAGAACGTGAACCAACTGAAAAGCAAGAATGAACTACTGGAGACAAGGAACAAGATCCTAGAAGAAAATGAGAAACAATTGAATGAGGAGATAAATTCTTGCCACACTAAAATGGAGGAGACTGAATGTCTGAATAAAAAGCAGAAAGCAGAGCTGTTGAGAGACTGTAAACAACTGGAGAAGCAGCTGCAGACTCACACATACTCCAGTCATGAAGATGAACTACCGGTAGTCCTGAGGGGGAACCAGCTGCAAAGCCAGAATGAACTGGAGACAAGGATCACGATCCCCTCGGAGGCAGAAGAAGAGGACAAGTTGACTGAGGATAGTAACGCTGCACCTCAGCCTGGAGGTTTTTGGCGTGGCTGTGCTAGAGGCCTAAAGAAGGGCGTTGGTTTGGGGCTCGTATTATGTGCAGGTTTCTGTTATGTGTTTTGGAGCATCCAAAACCCATCAGGATCTGACGACCATCTTTTTACCATGAACGGCAGTCACCTGCCATATTCCTTTAGCAGTCCCCAATCACCTGCTAGGCCCTTTTAACTACTTAAATTACAAATTACAAAACCTCAAATTTTTTTTAATTACAATTATGACATCTATTACAAATATAATTATAAGTATATTGAATCTCATGTAATCCGCCTTTATCTTGAGCAAACCTTTTCTCTTAAATTTTGTAACACATTTACGAAAATAAAAGGTTGAACATGAATTTATTGCTTTTGTGTGATTTTTTGATTCAGAATTATAACTCATTACTATTTCCAGCTATCACTGAAGAATCGGATGCACAACATTCTTAGACTGATTTACAGTTAGTGTCAAATCTTACACATTTTGAGAATATCTCTCTTGAAATATTGACTAATCTGGTTTCAGCTGCAAATTAAACAACCGTCCTCCTGGACCCCCTGTCATCAAAACTGTTTAAGTGTCTCTGGACGTCCCTGGGTCCTACAATACTAAATATTGTATGACTCTCCCCAGTAGCTTTAAGATAGCTGTTGTTAAACCTTTACATAAGAAACCCACTTATAATTATAATCTTGTAATTCCCTGAGTGAGGAAAACAGAAGTCTACAGCGTTTAACAAGTTGCGATGCTTTATTACAGGATTAATTACTTCCAACTACAGCATGCTTTAACACACAGAGTCACAACAATACTGATCGGCCGAACAGGGACAGAGTTCTTCTCACACGTTACAGTGAGGAACTCTAACAATTCTCCTAGTGTAGAGCCAGGAATTTTGGAAAACAAAATACATTTTACATCGTGTAAATATTTCAACACATGTACCCGAATGGGGTACAATATGGCGACTGCTGCACACCCCGACATGCGTGCGAGGGCATGTTTCAATGCTGCTCGCAGCGCTAGTTTGATTCTGATTCTACTTCGGTGCTTCCGTTAGTTTATCTCAGTACAGTATCGGTACCATAGACCACGCGTACTCTCAGATAGTCTCAAAAGCGAATTTGGCATCTCAGTCCTGGCTATCGCTTGGCTTAAGTCCCACCTATCTGATAGGATACAGTAATAATACATCAATATTTACTAATGTGAAATGTGGAGTACCTCAGTATTCTTTTCTCTTTCCTTTGACTTTCTCTGTATATATTTCATCTCTTTGCCAAATCGACTGTTCTCTAATTAACATTTAGAGGTCCGCTTGTCTAAGTGGAAAAAGTGGATGTCAGGTATATTCCTACTCCTAAAAACTGATCAAACCAATATGTTGCTCATTGGCACTGCATGACTTAGACACCAGTCTGACTCAAACTCTTGATAACTGTGATTCTCATACTGCCAAGATTCTTCATGACAAACTTGACTCTGTCTATTCATGTGCAGAGGTGATGCAGGGATCTTAATTTTTCTCATCGAAACTTGACGATTGTAACGTCTTGCTGTCTGGCCTATCTTGTGCTCCCACTAAAGTCTCCAAATGGTCCAGAATGCTGCAGCTAGAATCCTAACTAAAACCAGAAAATTTGAGTAAAATGGAATAGAATGATAAACATGATGTGTGGGTTAGCAATATCCAAACACCTGTTGGTAATAAGGTCTGATGTGGATGTTGCTGAACTTAAAACTGAAGGATCTTATTCTTGAGAGGGATACTCAGCAATACCCCAGTGATGAAGAGGATCTATTCTTTATGTGAGACGTTTGTAATTATAAACATTCTGGATGTAAAACCTGCTATAAATCATCCAGATGATGTTCACAACACTTCTGAACAAGGTGGGGGAATTGGAATGAGAGTGACCACGCCCACTTAGGAGACCGGAAGTGTCTACCTTGTCTCCCACCCTGATGCATCTTTGGTATCAGCTATCTTTAGTATATCTGAATGGAAGTCAGCTGGCACAATCATGTACAAAAGTCTTATGAAATAACACAAATATAGGAATACTATAAAATGAGTGTTACTTTAACTTTGGAGACCTAGGTTGTCGTATAATTTGATATGTTAGTTTTCAGACACATTATTATTTACAAAGTCCTGACCTAAAGAAGAGTATACTCAACTAGATGTCTCAACAGAATATGTAGGCAGTGAACTTGTTATTTGGCTTGTTTGTTTGATAGTTGTCTTAATATCATTTGACAAATGTAGCCTGATCAGACTATTTGTGGCTGGAGTTTGGATATGAGGTTAGGCAAGGCAGTTGGATTGCGAACATGGATGTAGTAGACAGCAGCTCCTCCGGCCATGACTGTCAGGCTTAGCTTCATCAGGCGGCCAGTTGTGGAGGCCTCTGGTTCTTCCAGCTGAAAGAGATGGATGATTAGACGCACATTTGGCTTAATGGTCTGAGTGATACTTACAGTTGTCAATGTTCAGATAATGTGGGATATTACGGTGTGCTTTATTTGAAATGCTAATGGAATGTTAGCAAACAAAAAATGTACAAAAAAAAATTCATTTCAGACCTGCCGGGTTTTTAAGGCCTGGAACATGCGATCAAACTGGGTGAAGACTGCTCTGCGGGCACCTTTCCATTTCCCTGGTCCCATCAAGCGGTACTGATAGGCTGTGACTGGTCCCCACAGAACCCTCTTAAAGAGTGGGTAGTCTGTGAAAAAGAGCCAGGGGAGACTCGGCCGCACTCCAATCTCTCCAGCTATGTTGTCCATGTAGGACACAAAGTCGACCTGAAGGGGTGTCAACTTTGACACGATGTAGCTATGGAGAAGATATCAGGAATAAATGTGCAGAATTTAGATTGTTGTTGGAAAAGTTAAAAGTTGGCAGAAGACATATATTAATTTGCTCCATACAGAAAAGGGACAGTTACAAATAATATGGAAGTTCAATAGTTACTTTTTGCCAATGTCCTTGGTGTCGTTCTCAACAGCCTTTATCATTGCCTGGTTTGAGGGGAGCTTTTTTCGTCCTGAGAGGTAAAAGCCAGAAAGCTCAGGTAAATTAACTGGCAAGTTCCTGGAACATATCTGAACTTGTGACGGGTCAAGGACCGGGTATATTTTCCTCAAATAACAGCCTAAATGTCATGTCACCGTCACCTACTGTTCTCCATCTCACCACCAGATGCCTTCAGACTCTGTTTAGTTATATCCTGTTTTATGTTGAAATAACTTACCTTGTGTGTATATGGTTGTTTTACTGCCTTACTGTGTTTGTCTGTGTCCCACTAGTTAATCAGTCCTCTTTGTATACTAGTGCAGCGCCTGTTTGAGTCGTGGCCGTGTGGAGCTTGTTGGCTGATTGCTTGGCTCCTGGTAACATTGTAAGGGGAAATGCGCATGTGGAGCATGTGGATGCTCGGATGACACCTGGTTGGCTGCTGCATGTTGCAATTATGCGTCTGCGCGGCCGCCACTTTGGAGAGGTCGAGATGCACAAGTAAACAAATGCAGCGGCAGTACACGGTACTTTTTGGATGCCTTATTAGAGTGGTCAAGACCCGCTAATGTTTTCTCTTAATTATATTGTTAACATTTCACTTCCAAACAACACTCAGCACAGCACTTTCTTGGGTCCTCAGTAACACCCATCACATGCGAAGTCCATCAGATGAATAGTTCTCGAGATAGACAGGACAGACAGACAGAGATTACTCGCTTCATTGTCAGATAGAGCCCTGTTGTTGTAATGGTATGTACAGCCTGGGGATAAACATTTGTAAATGAGTGGAGAAACAAGATGAAAACACCCCAGTTCATAGGTGTCATGAAATTATCTATTTCCTGTAGGTCAACAGGAGCGGTCAATTTGGTAGAGTCTAGACTTTGAGGTCACACAGAGCTAGTAAAAAGTCTTGGTTTGGGAGAGCCTGTCTGCCTGTTTGATACACTGTCTAAGACAGCAAGTCTCCTGATCATTTTCTTCACTGATGAGCTGACCATTTCTCTCATTCAGATTTCTATTACAATGGGACACAAGGTGTCACTGAATGGTTTGATGAGGATGAAAATGAAACTAATCATACGGAGTTTACAATCACCAGATCTCAACTCAATTGAACCACTATGGACGTGTTAGACAGCGCACTCTACCACCGTCATGACACCACCAACTGAGGGATAACCTGTCAGAAGACCAGTGTCATCTCTCCAATTCATTCTTTTAATTTAAATTTTTTCAAATTTAGATTCTCACTCTTACAGTTCTGGTCTATATTTGTTTGACATTTGTTATTAAGATCTTCCTCGCTTGGACAGAATTTAATGACTTTCCTGTTTGGCCTTGTCATCATCCAGAGTAAACCTTGGTTTCCCGTCCTGTATGCAGTCTGCATTTGGATCCTTCACTTGTTGTGCTTAACATCATTGATATCTAAAATACCGTTAACAATATCATAGCAATTGAACCTTTGTGTGGGTAAGTAAGTTTGCAAGGGAACAACAGTGACTGATATTAACATGTCTCACCATTGAAAACACGAGAGACCCAGCGGGCCTGCATTTCAGCCTGAGGCATAATGGCTCCAAGGGCATGGATGAAACCAACCACAGCCAGAGTGTGATGCCCCAGGTTCGGGGGAAATACATGCTTGTACAGACCAACACGGTGGCCAGACATGTACATAACACTACTCGGCAAGTAAGGAAAATCATAGTTATATCCTGTAGCGAACACAATTGTATCCACCTGTCACATAGAAGAGATGAGTTAGGGATGAATGTGAATTTAGCTTGATGTTACAGATGCCTCCTCAGAACATCCTCACCACTTCTGACCTTTTCCACAATGCTGCCATCATCAAAAATCACAGTGGAGCCACGAATCTCCTTCACGTTTGGTTTAACAACCACTGACCCAGATAGGATCTTCAAGGGGAGGTCGTCATTGATGACTGGGATATGACTGAAGAGCCTTTTGACATAGGGGCAGCATCTTCCACTTCAGTTCCCTGTGCACAGTCCTCAACTCCTCCTTGTCACCTGACAAAAAGGCCCTCTTCTTGTCCTCAAGCAGAGCCTTAATGTCAGGGCTGATCCAGGGTTTGCAGCTGGAGAAGCACCGTACAGTCTTGGTTGAGCTTCACCCTCACTAATGGCAGAAGACCGGCCATTGTTCTTCTCATACTCCTCAGCAAGTCTGTCTGCCAGTCCTCTGACGCTATTTTGCAGGCGCTGGCACTTCAGTTCTGCAATGTATAAGAGCCGTTGCTGATACTCTTTTTCATTTTTTGCGTCCAGCTGCTGTTGTTTCAGTTTGGACTTCAGCAAGCTTTGCAAGCTTCTGCAGCTTTGATCCAGCTCAAACTGGAGCCGGGCGGCCTCTTTCACGTAATTCGGACGTTGCTGAGGCAGAGCGCCAGCACGTCGACCACAGTGGCCTTGCTGATAACCACGATTCACAGTATACAGTATAAAATGAAAATCAATATACAATACAATACAAAAGACAGCCAGGTGGGGTGTGTCTTAAGAAGGACAGGTGGGGTGTGGGGTGAGAGGCTAGATTAGAAGGTGGAGAGAGCCAAGAGACATACAGTATATGAGACAAATTAGCTTTTGGGGGTTCCATTTTAGTATTACTTTAATTCAAGTAATTTAGTAATATTTTTCAGGGCTTGAAATTGAGACCTCAAAATATATTTAGCAGCAAAAATTGTTGTGGTGTGAGCGAAAGTCACCATCTGGGCTTCTTCACTGGTTGTTGTGTAATTCAAGTTATTATTATATTTTGCCAGGGTTTAACATGTATATGGGTGGAAGCTTGTTTTGGCTGCTGATGCGATTATTTGTGCAGTAGCTGTTAAACCTAACATCATATATGTATATCTATCTATGACATATCACAGGCTTCATAGTTTCCATCTCCAGTGAGGAGCAGCGGTGTGATGTGTGACTGCAGCTCCGGTGGAGGAGGACGATCCGCCCGCTGACCGTCGCACCAGTCCGGCTGCTTAATATGGAATATATGCAAACCTGCTCGACCCATTTGAATCCGCGGGATCCGGGTATTATAGCGCCGATTAGTTAACCAGAGGTTTGTCGCAGCTCTTTATGGCTTCTGTTACCGAGGAGGGAAGCCCGGAAGGCGGCTCGTGGAGGCTCATAGGCCCGGCCGCGGAGCTCTCCAGGAAGCGCTGCCGTCTGATGCACTCGTCCCGCGGCCACGACTCGGATGTCTGCCTCTTCTACGTCAAGGGGGAGTTCTTTGCCATGAATGCCCGCTGTTCACATTCCGGTAACGCCACATCCTTTTAATTTAAAAAGACATACCCGATCAACCCTCGAGCTTTCTATAAAGGCACTAAAGGGACAATGGGAAGTGTATTTACAGGCCTGGCTTGTTTCAAAATGTACAACAAAATGAACAACAGCGCATCAGTCCTCCAGCTGTTACCTCACATCTGCTATGTAAAGCTCACAATCCCATCTTCCTATGAATGTGTTAGTGTGGAGGACAGGCTGTGATACATGTCCTGTGTGTCCCAGGTGGTCCTCTGTGTGAGGGCGACATCGAGGAGGCTGATGGGGTCCTGCAGGTCTTCTGCCCCTGGCACGACTATGACTTTGACCTCAGAACAGGCAAGTCAGGGACGTCTTTAAAGGTAAGTGATGAAGAACCCAGAATGTCTTCATGCTCATGCAGAGACCCACAACAATTCCTATTTCAGTTTTGAACGATTAACATCTAGTCTGCACGTTGGAGTCGATGTGCAGTTAACTGATGTTAACAGATTGTCCGTCTCTTATAGGAAGTTCAGTTGATTGACTCAGCATGACAAGTGACATTTGCATGTTGTTGTCAAACATCCAGAGAACAAGTCCATAAATGTCTATTCTCCTGACCCTTTAAACAGAAAAAAATAAACAGGCTTCATTTTAACACTCAGTTTATACAGCTTTATAAACCCTTATTTACACTGTCAGTTTGTTTGATGTCATTTATCAGGTGATTTTCACCTGTGAATGTGATATATTGCCAGCTTATCTGCAGTTATTAATAACAGCTCAGCTGATTTTTGTGCTCATACATGACTGAAGTTGCTCTGAGTTCTTGCTGCATCACAGTGGCTCAGGACAGTCCGTTTGTTTTCTATCCATCAGCTGTAATGTCTTTGTATCCTTTGTGTTATTTCAGCAACCTGTGTACGAAGTCAAGCTGGAGGACGGCAACGTGTACGTGAAGCATGAAAGTCGTCTCTCCTTACAGCCTTTTCCTGCGGATCAGAAGAGCTGATCCTCATCCTTCAGCCCTTCGGTACGCCGCCAATTCCCTCATTATCTAGCGTCCTGCCTGTAGCGAGCCCACTCAGACTATTTATAAGACTTTGTTCCACAAATCCGAGCCATCTGAAACATTCCGAAGCCTTATCTGTCAGCTTCACGGACCGTTTCCCCCCTGATTGCTGTGAACTCAGGACCACATCAGAGGATTGTCTGAAGAGGACATGACACCATTAAATTGTTTCAGGTGTGGAGAATCATTATAGACGCTGCACATGGGGAGCTGCAAGTTCAATCTGAGCCCTGATAACACACCAGACAGTAGCCCAGTGATGACCTCAGTGCAACCAGAATATACTTTACTACACTGGATATGAAGGATTTCAAATAGTTTCCTAGAGTCCTGAAAATCATAGAAAATGATGTGTATTTATTGTAAGTGTTTATGTCACATCCTGAGACATGAGACAACATTTGCACTAACTATCATATTACTATCATTAATAACGGTGAGTCAACCGTTATCTTCTGTCCAAAAGCTTTTATTCATTTCTGAAATTCAATCGCAGCTGATGTCGGACTGGGGATAATATTGATTAGAGGTTCAAGAAATTAAGCTATTTATCATTTAAAAATGCACATTTATGTAATCTAATCATAATTACAATGACGAAGGAATAACATGCAACATCAAATAAAGCCCTTGTGTTTTGTTGTCATAATACAGGTAATGTTAGTCATTTCCATTAGATCAGCGATGATGTTCTTCATTACATAGTCTGCCAGATATTTTCTTGATTAATTGGTCTATAAAATGTATTTGAAATGTCCAAAAAATAGTGTAATAGCACAAGGTCAGTAATATTATTTTACCTGAAGACGCTCGAGAGTCTGTTTTACATTTATTATCAGATTTGAAAACCACTGAAATTCTGATGGTCGCTTCTTAAAAATGCCTGAAATGATGATTGAGAATCAATGTTGGTTCATTTACAGAAAGGAAACTGATCATGGAGATGAGGGAGACCTGAGGAGTATTATCAGGATAATCACATTCCAATTACCTTTCATGAAGTGGTGATATTTGTATGAAGTGGTGGAAGTGGAAGGAAAGTTTCTTTGAACAGCCAATTTCTAATTAAACTAAATAGTTTTATGTACATCACTACATGTAATCCTCTTCTTTGTCTTCAGCTCTGGTTCGGGCTCTGCTGTGTTCAACTCACAGACGAGCTTTCACACGTGTTGACTTGTTTCCTTTGGAGAAATTTCGACACTTGTTCCAATGATGTCAAGCAACACAAACTCCCCTTCGGATTTGTGTTGCAGGACTGTTTCTAAGTCCAAATTGTGTTCCAGCAAGTAGAGCACGTATAAAGGGCACGGCAATTATGATTGGTGGCGGTGTTACGACGTCTCCATCTGCATTTTTCTACATTCCTGGCTTGTGCACAGACAAGTTGGTCTGTTACTGACGCAATGGGACTCAGAAGGCTGGTTAGAGAGGCGCCGGAGGAAAGTTCACAACCTGAACTGCCCCACTGACTAAAGAAAAATGTGTTTTTTCTAGCTTTATGTGTGTGTGCTCTGGAGCGAGTGTGTTTTCTTTATTCCTCAGTTGCGAGAGCAGTCAGTCATGTCATGCTCCTGGCTCTATGAGCATAAACCAAAAAAGGGGGAAAGGACCAGGCCAGAGTAGAAATATAACAATAATTTATTGAACCTAACAAAAACCAACTAATGAATGCACAAACAATAAAATATGACTGGTGTCAGTCAGTAAGATATCAGTAGTGTCAGTAGTGTTTGCATGAGTGAAAAATGTGCTGTATGGGAGTGTGTGTAATCAGTAACAAAAATCCAAGCTGAACAAAAGATGGTGGTCTGGAGAGAAGAAGAAGGGCAGATCTTCTGGAGTGTTGCCGCTTATATAGCCAGGCCAGCCCAGCCAGTCCAGGTGTCGTCAATTAGCCCTCTCCCCCCGATTGGCCACCTCAGGGAGAGAGACAAGGTTAGACACATAGAAAACA
Organism: Macroramphosus scolopax; assembly: GCA_901007825.1. Classification (NCBI taxonomy): domain Eukaryota; kingdom Metazoa; phylum Chordata; class Actinopteri; order Syngnathiformes; family Centriscidae; genus Macroramphosus; species Macroramphosus scolopax. The sequence continues at coordinate 34,560 of CAAKHC010018902.1, forward strand.
ACACCTAGATTGGCCAGGCCGGCAGGCCCATAGACATAACTAGGCAAGCATGGCCCATAGACATTGTCCCTTAGACAGGTAAAAACCCACCCCTATCCATCTAATTCTATGGGGCCATGACAATAGTATACTCCATGTATATGTATGTCCATGTATATGTATACTCCATGTATATGTATACTCCATGTATATGTATA